>SJYT01032627.1:269051-299031 GCA_006410635.1 Cephalophus harveyi
AGATGGTGACTGCAGCCATGAAATTAAAAGACGCTTACTCCTTGGAAGAAAAGTTATGACCAACCTAGACAGCATATTCAAAAGCAGAGACATTACCTTGCTGACTAAGGTCCGTCTAGTCAAGGCTATGGTTTTTCCTGTGGTCATGCATGGATGTGAGAGTTGGACTGTGAAGAAGGCTGAGTGCTGAAGAATTAATGCTTTTGAACTGTGGTGTTGGAGAAGACTCTTGAGAGTCCCTTGGACTGCAAGGAGATCCAACCAGTCCATTCTGAAGGAGATCAGCCCCGGGATTTCTTTGGAAGGAATGATGCTAAAGCTGAAACTCCAGTACTTTGGCCACCTCATGCGAAGAGTTGACTCACTGGAAAAGACTCTGATGCTGGGAGGGATTGGGGACAGGAGGAGAAGGGGACGACCGAGGATGAGATGGCTGGATGGCATCACGGACTCAATGGACGTGAATCTGAGAGAACTCTGGGAGTTGGTGATGGACAGGGAGGCCTGGCGTGCTGCAATTCATGGGGTCGCAAAGAGTCGGACACGACTGAGTGACTGAATTGAACTGAACTGAATCTTCCAGTTCACTTATTTGTTCTCCTGCCTGAGATAGTCTACTATTGGTTCCCTCTAGTGTGTTTTTAATCTCAGTTATTGTGTTGTTCATTGCTGATTGTCTATATCTTTAATTCTTTTAGGTCCTCGTCAAACATTCCTTGCATCTCCTTGATCCATGCCTCCGGTGTATTTATCTGTGCCTCCATTTTATTTCCAAGATTTTGGATCATGTTTGCTATCATTACTCTGAATTGTTTTTCAGGTAGACTACTTATTTCCTCTTCATTTATTTGGTCTTATGGGGTTTTACCATGTTTATTCATCCGGTGCATGTTTTTCTTTTCATTTGTTTAATTTACTGTGTTTGGAATCTCCTTTCTGCAGGCTGGAGGGTCGTAGGTCCTCCTAATTGTGGAGTCTGCCCCCAGTGGGTGGGGTTAGACTAGTGCCTTGTGAAGCTTTCCTGGTTGGGAGGACTTGTGTCTGTGCTCTGGTGGATGCAGCTGGATCTTGTCTCTCTGAAGGGCAGTGCTATGTCTAGTAGTGTGTCTTGGGGTGACTATGGGCTTGGTATGGCTTTGGGCAGCCTTTCTGATAATGGGCAGGACTGTGTTTCTCTTTTGCTAATGATTTGGCATGAGGCATCCAGCATTGGAGCTTTCTAGCCTTGAGGTGAGGCTTGATCTTAGTGTTGAGATGGAGGCATTTAGGAGAGCTTTCATCAATTAATGTTCCATGAGGTCAGGAGTTCTTTGTTGGTTCAAAATCCTTGAATCAGATTTCCCACCTCAGAGTTTCAAGCCTGACTCCATACTGAGGCACCAAAACTTCACAGGCTTCAAAGCACAGAAGACAAAACCCCAAAACGAATGGTGAAAGCAACACCTCAATAGCCAGAGCACACAAAGAACCTTGCACACGAGTTTTATGTGATCTATATACTCCTTTCCAATGGTCAGGGACACCTGCCAGCTCTCAAATGGTGTTTTGTGAGATCTTCTGCATCAGAAGATATAGTCCTGATGCAAGCATGGAGAAAGAAGTACTCCACATTCACCTACTCCTCTGCCATCTTGTTGTCCATCCTGACTACTTGGTTTATGTTGCAAAAGCTCCTATTTATCCTGGCTCCTCACTAACTTCTTTGGAAAATGTCCCTCAGAGTTACTAGAGAGGCTGTCTCCCAGGCTTCAGTCCTCAGTGTGTCTGCTGAATAAAGCAAAATTCTCAGCTTTTTTTTTTTAAGTGTTTTCACATAACTTTTTAAAAATTTGGGTTATGCTTTCTAGGGGACCCAGACTAAAGACATAATTGGTTCCAAATAAGGTTCACCCTTAGCATTTGACTGATCTATCTTTTAGCTCTTTAATTTAAGCTTCCATGCCCTTCCACTTCTTTTCTCTTGCACTTATTTGGTTATTATAATAAATCATACTGCTTGTTCTGATGAGTTTTCCACATTCTAGATTTTGCTGACTTCTCTTACTATGGTGTTGTACATCATTTTCCTCTATTCCCTATATTTCCTAAACTGGTAGTTAGATCTATAATCTTGATCATATTCAGAGGCTATTATATCAAGCAATGCAAATATAGAGTATTTCCATCATCCAGAAGGCTATATTAGACAGAACTTGCCTAGAGTCATTAATTCACTTTAATTCTAATATTTACAATGTCTAGTATTTCATTCTATCATTCTTTGTGTATTTGTTAACTGTGATTGTTCTGTAAAGAATAACATTTCCCCATGAACTATTTACTTATTGTGAGGTATAGTTTGTACAGTAAAAGTATGATAAGGACAAAGTGCTTATGTGCCTTTGTTTACCAATAATCAGAACAATGAAATAATTCCCTGGCATCCTCTGAAGTTGATCAAAATATTTTGTTGTTCTTATTGTTTTGAATATTGTGGTATATGACTTACCTCATGTCTTTCAGTTAATTGTAATCACTCTTCTTTCTGATTCTCAAATTGTTACATATAGTAGGTTGGTTTCTACAGTAGTATTCAAAGTCCTCATCCCACCCCTGGTGCCAAGCATGGCTTGTGAGTTTTTAGTTTCCTGACAAGGGATTGAATCCAGGCCACAGCAGTGCAAATCCCCACCACTATACTACCAGGGAATGCCCCAAAGTTTTCTCATTTCTAATACAAGATATTTCAGGCTCTTCTTGTACATTTTATGCCCTAGACATGGCATTAAACATTTTTTTCAAATAGTCCTGGTTCATTTTAGAGAAAAACAGATTTATAGATCACAATCCAGATACTAGCAGTACTCATTCCTAGAGACATGGCAGCTTTTGTTTTTTTAGCGTACAGAGCTAGAAAATTTTGTTTAAAGAAAACACATCTTAAGTTCATGGTAATTTCCAAATTCAAACTTAAGACTACAAGATTTTACTTTACTTTGATTCTATGTTTGTAGCTCTTTTTTCCTGAGCTGAGAATCTTGGTTCCTAATGTTCTCAACACAAGTACCAGTTTCCTTTGTCCTATAAACTATATTAATCTGATTAAGTTGTGTCCATAATGTACTGATTGTTAAATATCTTGACTATCATCCTTACCTTATGACTTTCAAATTCTGTGAGTTAATTGTTCTTTCCCTGAATTTTCTCATTTACAGTGAATTGTTATCCTCCTGCTGCTGCTGCTAAGTCGCTTCAGTCATGTCCGACTCTGTGCGCTCCATAGATGGCAGCCCACCAGGCTCCCCCATCCCTGGGATTCTCCAGACAAGAACACTGGAGTGGGTTGCCATTTCCTTCTCCAATGCATGAAAGTGAAAAGGGAAAGGGAAGTCACTCAGTCGTGTCTGACTCTTAGCGACCCCATGGACTGCAGCCTACCAGGCTCCTCCATCCATGGGATTTTCCAGGCAAGAGTACTGGAGTGGGGTGCCATTGTATTTTCCGGGTATCCTCCTACCACCCATGATTTAGTAAACCTATCATGCAAGGAACTTAGCCTCCCCTTCTATAGCAGTAGAAAAGAATCCCAGGCCATGAGAAAGTTAACACCCCATGCATGAACTTTGGCCAGTGTAAGATAAGAGAACAAGCAAATAATCTTTCTTTTTTATCCCTCAGTGGAATATTCCAATACATGGCAAGTTTGCATAACTTTTAAAGAAGACTTGTGTGTAACTAAGCAACCAGGTATGTTTTCTTGAAGCTTTGGTGGATCCAGTAATAAAGCAGCTTGCATTTACTTTCTTTCCTTCCCCATATTTCCATGTTCTGTTGCTCTGGGATTGTACCTCATTGTACCTTACCATAGTACCTAAGGCTCTATTATGAAATCTTTGCTTCTTGCTCTGTTCCCTAGGGAATTCAGGCAAAGACAATTTTCCAGGATCTTTTCCATTAGAATAGAGAAGGGTAATTCTGGTGTTTTAATATGCACCACAGCTGAGTCTTATGATCAGGCAAGTATGGATGACAATACCTTAAAGCATCCTCAGGTTTCAGATCTTGTGTCAACAGGAAATGACCTGCTAAAGCTGTACGGAATTCAGAAGGGGATCCATGCCAGAAACTTTTATTGTTGAATTTATTTATTTATTTATACATTCATTCAGCAAATATGTATTGTACATATATTTCATGCAGATAAAATTCTAGATAAGGAATATGCATTGGTGAATTAAAGAAAAAGCTTCTTCTGCCCAGAAAGCTGGATTCTAGGACTGGATATCATAGAGATGAACACAGAAATCTCAGCCACAATACTGGGCCATGTGGGCACAGAGGAAATGTTGAAACCACTAGTAATAGCAGATACCATAATGAAGTTGGAAATGAAAGGCATTTACGGCAGCTCACAAGTATCATGCCAGAAACTTTTAGATATGGCCATGAAGGACAATGAACAAGACGATCAGCACAGAGAGAAGTCAGGAGGCATTAAGATGGAACTGACCAAAAAACATTGTCAGCTGCCAAAGCAAAGAGCACTTGCATCAACTGTAAATAGTACTAATAGTAAAGAATCTGCCTGCCAATGCAGGAGACACAGGAGACCATGATTCAGTCCCTGGATCAGGAAAATCCCCTGGAGGAGGAAATGGCAACTCACTCCAGTATTCATGCCTGGGAAATCCCATGGATAGAGGAGCCTGGTGAGCTACAGTCTATAGGGTGGCAAAAAGTCAAACATGACTAAGTGACTGAGTGTGCACACACACACACACACACACACACACATGGACAGGGAGGCCTGGCGTGCTGCGATTCATGGGGTTGCAAAGAGTCGGACACAACTGAGCAACTGAACTGAACTGAAGGGAGATTACTGGTAGAAGAGTAACAAAGTGACACAGGAAAAGTAAGACAACAAATATAGGGTGTATAATCAAACCAGTTACCACTGTGTATAATTAGATCTTAATCCCACGGGAGACTCTGGGAGCCGCTGCAGAACATGCGCCACCGTGTTATTCCACTACAAAGAGTAAGGGAGCTGAATGTTCATGTATCAGCCCCTGTCGTTCATTGGTTGAGAGCAGCTCTCAGGGAGGGAAAACATTAATTCCTCTCTTCTTCTGGCCTACTGTGTAGGTGATGAAATAGCGACTAATGAGAGAAAGCCCTTATTCAGAGAAGCACACATACTGGCTGCTGGAAAACAGGCGAATACGCACTGAAGTGGTAAGGACAAGGGGCTTTGGTTAAAGCAATAACAGCATTTGCTGCAAGAAGTGAGTTTCTCTTCAGTTGTGATCTAACTGCATCATCTTAAATAGGGGCATTTTAAAAGTTGCAGGCATGTGTGTGTGAGTGCTGAAGGGAACTACAGACAATATCTGACTCTGCTTTTTAGAATCCCCCTTCTCCCATTTCTTATGATTCTGATGGGGCTGTCACTCAAAAGGCCTATCTCCCTTGTGACAAGGTATACAAGTGACCCAAGCTGACCAATCGTGTTAAATTATTGTAGTAGACACTGTTGGCACCCCAGTTAGATTCCCTTTACTGGTCATTCTCCAGTTCAGGTGAGTGTCCCTGATAGCCGCACTTTTCCTCAGAGAATTGCCCTCAGCAGGAAAGGGCAATTTGCATACACCTATTCCTATTCCACTTTTAAAGATAAGGAGACACAAAAAACAGATCACTTGCCTCACATGGGAAGTGGGGAGAGACAATTCTGCAGAACAATTTAGGCTTCAGCGCTCCCCAAGAGATCAGGTTAGACGGCAACTAGACCCTCACATTTGCCTGGTCTCTTCCCTGGTCCCGTTCTCTTTCCCTCACCTGCTTATAGAACCTTTCCTGAGAGTACTCTCCAATCAATTGGGTGCAACTCAATCCCCGGCTCATGCTCTGCTCCTAGGATACTCAAACCAAAACCATTCAGTGAGATACAATGATGGATTGGCCCAGGGGAAGACACAAGACCCTGGCATAACTAGAGCCTTTGGACACATTGATATGGACTCTGGGAAACCTGTCTTTAAAGTTATGAGCTACATTTAAGAACATTGTGCTAGGTGTATATTTACTCCCTAAAATATATTTCACTCTTCCTCTGATAACAGCATGTTGATTTTAGAAGAAGAGGAAAGGAACTGTTAATACTTCTTTCTCTTATTCTTGGCTCCTCTACTTTGAGAGGAGGTAACTTCTTCTTGAGTCTGTAAGTGGGCATATGACCCAGACTGACCTTCCCATGGTGGGTTCGACCCCTGGGTTGGGAAGATTCCCTGGAGAAGGAAATGGCAGCCCACTCCAGTACTCTTGCCTGGAGAATCCCATGGAGGGAGGAGCCTGGTAGGCTACAGTCCATGGGGTCGCAAAGAGTCGGACACGACTGAGCGACTTCACTTTCACTTTCTTTGATTACACAGGCTGAGTTCCCTTCTTTGTTTAAACCAATTTGAGTTGGATTTTATAATACTTACAAGCAAAACGATTGTGACAAATACAATGATAGCAAGCCTGAAGCTGCAAGAAAATATATTGCTGCCATGTAAAGAGACCCTAGGTGACAATGAAACCTACTCATAAGAAAGAATTAGAACTAAGAGATGGAGAGAGGTATTGCTATGGGCAATATCTAAGCAACAGAATCCTGTCATTCCTGAAGTATATTGCTCCTTTGGGTTCTCAATTATATCAACACAAAAATTTCCCTTTTTTTTTTTCTTAAAGGAGTAGGAATTAAGATTTATCACTTTCAAAGGAAGGGGTTCTCACACAATACCCTTTTCTCACTTTTCCTTTGTGCCATTTTGGTTTTTTTTTTTTTTTTTTTTATAGAATTAAAGGCTTTCTGTTTCTATTCTGGTCTTGATCTTTTGTCATGGTTTGCTATATATAATTTATTCTACCACTTATCTTTTACTTTGTTTATGCTATTTCTCATTACTGAGAAGATCATAGTTTTATTGGATTTAAATCAACAAGCTTCACCTATATCATCTTTGGATTATTGGACATGGTTTCTTGGTTGAAAGTGATGCAAACCCAACTCAATCTAGTTCTGATAAAAAGACAATTTATTGGCTAACAAAACTGAGAATTCTAGAGGTATTTGGTCCTAAGTCACAATTAGAATCATAACTCCAACCATGTCATTAGGATCATTTCTCTCTCAATCTATTCACTTCTCTGGGCTTCTTTCCCCCTGAAGCTTCCTACATCTTTTTGGAAATGTGGCCCATATTATTACATTTCATGGTTCTAAAGGAATAGAGAAAGACCGTCCTGATGGATTGGGCATAGGCATCCCATGAGAACCTGCTAGCTATTATGGGCACTCTGGCCAATATGTATTGTATCCCTATTTCTCTGTCTGGTGACTGGTTCAGCCATTTCAAGCTACTCAGAACGTGAGTCAACCAGGTGGGTTGAAGAGTTGTTTGGTTTTGGAACAACTGAAGTAAGGGAAAACCTAGTAAGCTTATGATAGCTACTGTGCTTAGCTCCATCTTTTGTGTCTTGTTTATGAAAATCTTCCTTTTCCCAAATTATATTTTTTTATATTTTATATACAGATACATGTGTATGTTTATATATTTTAAATCTGCTCATACTTTTTTACTTTTAAAAATTGTTTTTATTTCAAATCTGTATTCCATCTAGAAAGTATTTTTATTTATGGCATGACATAGATATATAACTTGATTTTTCCCCATATGTTAAACCTATTGTCTTAAAACCATATGTTGAACAGTATACCCTTTCCCCATAATTTGTAATAAATGCTATATTCATTACCAACTAGATTCTACATTTATGTAGGTCTGTTACTTGACTATGCATTGCTCCATTGATCTGGTTTTCTATCCCTGTAGTCTTTCACTTGCCCCTAAAGTTCTGGCAGGCATATCTGGGGCTCTGATTCTCTTTGATTTCATCTCCATTTATCTAATTCTATACAACAATGAAATTAAAAGATGTTTGCTCCTTAAAAGAAAAGTTATCACCTACCTAGACAGCATATTAAAAAGCAGAGACATTACTTTGCCAACAAAGGTCCATCTAGTCAAAGATATGGTTTTTCCAGTAGTCATGTATGGATGTTAGAGTTGGACTATAAAGAAAGCTGAGTACCAAAGAATTGATGCTTTTGAACTGTAGTGCTGGAGAAGTCTCTTGAGAGTCCCTTGGACAGCAAGGAGATCCAACCAATCCATCCTAAAGGAAATCAATCCTGAATATTCATTGGAAGGACTGATGCTGACGCTGAAACTCCAATACTTTGGCCACCTGATTCAAAGAACTGACTCATTTGAAAAGACCCTGATGCTGGGAAAGATTGAAGCCGGGAGAAGAAGGGAACAACAAAGGATAAGATTGTTGGATGGCATCACTGATTCAATGGACATGAATCTGAGTAATCTCCGGGAGTTGGTGATGGACAGGGAAGCCTGGTGTGCTGCAGTCCATAGGATCACAAAGAGTCGGACATGACTGAGTGACTGAACTGAACTGAACTGAATGGCATCTGATTCTTTCAATTTTTCTTTATTCGATAGTTTAAAATTTAATTTAGAGAATCCTCTGTCAGTCTCCTGGTTAAGACTCTGATGCTTTCATTGCAGAGGGCATTGGTTCAGCCTCTAGATAGGGAACTGAAAAAGAAAAAGGAAAAAGAAAGAGAAACAAAGAAAAAACAGACAAACAACTGGCCCACTGACTTATTTTGTCTGTTTTGTCACTTTCTGAGAGAAGTATGTTAAAATGGCTTACCTTGATTATGGCCATATCTACTTCTAGTTCCGTCAATCCAGCTTTTAATATTAAGGACCATGTTATTAGGTGCCTATAAACTTATAATTATTATATCTTCCTGGCAAATTGAACATTTTGCCATTATGAAAAGAAATCTCCATTTCTAGAAATCCTGTTTGCCTTCAAGTCTATTTTGTCTGATATGAATATAGCTACATTAGCTTTCTTTTGGTTAACATTTGTATGGTATGTGTTTTCCATCCTTTTTTTATTCAACTTTTCTCAGTTCTTTCCTTGTTTTCTTGACCTTTCTCTGTGAAGAACAGTGACTAAATATTGTCCCTTAATTTGTCTGATGTTTTCCTCATGACTTGACTGTGGTTATAGGATTTGAGGATGAAAAACACAAAGGTAAAGTGATATATATGATGTGACACTATCACATCATATTGTTGTTGTTCAGTCACTAAGTCGAATCCAGCTCTTCGTGACCTCATGGACTACAGCACGCCAAGCTCCTCTGTCCTTCACTATCTCCCAGAGTTTGCTCAGATCCATGTCCATTGAGTCCCTGATGCTATCTGACCATCTCATCCTCTGCCATCCTCTTTTTCTTTTGCCTTCAACCTTTCATAACATCAGGGTCTTTTCCAATCAGTTGGCTGTTCACATCAAGTGGTCAAAGTATTGGAGTTTCGGCTTCAGCAACAGTCCTTCCAATGACTATTCAGAGTTGATTTCCTCCAGGATTGACTGGTTTGATCTCCGTGCCATCCAAGGGACTCTCAAGAGCCTTCTCCAGCACCACAATTTGAAAGCATCATTTTTTTTTGTCGCTCAGCCTTAGTCCAACTCTCATATTTGTACATGACTACTGGAAAAACCATAGCCTTGACCATACGGACTTTAGTCAGCAAAGTGATGTCTCTGCTTTTTAATACACTCACTAGGCTTTCCTTCCAAGAAGCGAACGTCTTTTACTTTCATGGCTGCACTCATCATCCACAGTGATTTTGAAGCCCAGGAAAATAAAACCTGTCACTGTTTCCACTTTTTCCCCTTCTATTTGTCATGAAGTGATGGGACCAGATGCCGTGATCTTAGTTTTTTTAATGCTGAGTTTCAATCCAGTTTTTTCACTCCTCTTTCACCCTCATCAAAAAGCTCTTCAGTTCCTCTTCAATTTCTGCCATTAGAGTGATATCATCTGCATATCTGAAATTGTTGATAATTCCACTGGCAATTAACTTATTACTGTTGATAATAACTTTGATCACTTAGTTAAGGTGGTGTTCTCCATTGTAAAATTATTATTTTTTCCCCTTTCATGTTCTATTATTTGGAAGTAAGTTACCAAGTTCAACCCACACTCACAAAGGACAGTGAAAGGAATTAAACTCTCTTTCTGCAAAGGGAGAAGGATGTCTGCGTATACTATTTGACATTATTCCATAAAGGAGATTTGTCCCATCTCTCCCAGTTGTTTGGTTATTCAGTCATTTTGTGGTTTTAAGTATAGCTGCTGCTACTGCTAAGTCACTTCAGTCGTGTCCGACTCTGTGCAACCCCACAGACGGCAGCCTACCAGGCTCCCCTGTCCCTGGGATTCTCCAGGCAAGAACACTGGAGTGGGTTGCCATTTCCGTCTCCAATGCATGAAAGTGAAAAGTGAAAGTGAAGTCGCTCAGTCGCTCAGTCGCGTCCGACCCTTAGCGACCCCATGGACTGCAGCCTTCCAGGCTCTTCAGTCCATGGGATTTTCCAGGCAAGAGTACTGGAGTGGGGTGCCATTGCCTTCTCCATTTAAGCATAGACTCAAGTATATTTATTTTATAGACTCAAGTATATTTATTTTATATCTTGTGCTATAATTCAATATCACATTATTTATTTTGTTTCCCAATTTGTTTCAGTTTTGGCCATTAGGAACTCCTCCAAGTTGACTCTAGTATCCCTTTGACTTGCACCATCTATTTTCGTTGTTGTAGTTTCTGGAGCAATTCCTTCATTTCTGGTTCTATAAAATGCTCTAGGCTCATTTTGTATTTTCCTTGCCTCAGAGCCAAATTCAGTCATTTCTCCAAGGAGTTTCTTTTGATTGGAGAATGGTATTAGAAACCAAGATCTCGGCATTGGGTGTATTTGTTTCTATTGTAGTGTCACTGCTCCCAGGATATCTTAGTAGGAAGAGGAAATATATATGTGTATACCTGCCAATGTAGATACACATGTATTTCTAAAGGTATTCCTATATCTATTCATCTGTATATATGTTAAACTAAACATGAGTTCACGTCAAGGCTGTATATTGTCAGCCTGCTTCTGTAATTTCTATGGAGAGTACATCATGAGAAACACCAGGCTGGAAGAAGCACAAGCTGGAATCAAGATTTCCGGGATAAATATCAATAACCTCAGGTATGTGGATGACACCACCCTTATGGCAGAAAGTGAAGAGAAACTAAAAAGCCTCTTGATGAAAGTGAAAGTGGAAAGTGAAAAAGTTGGCTTAAAGTTCAACATTCAGAAAACGAAGATCATGGCATCTGGTCCCATCACTTCATGGGAAATAGATGGGGAAATAGCGGAAACAGGATCAGACTTTATTTTTGGGGGGCTCCAAAATCACAGCAGATGGTGATTGAAGCCATGAAATTAAAAGACGCTTACTCCTTGGAAGCAAAGTTATAACCAACCTAGACAGCATATTCAAAAGCAGAGACATAACTTTGCCAACAAAGGTCCGTCTAGTCAAGGCTATGGTTTTTCCAGTAGTCATGTATGGATGTGAGAGTTGGACTGTGAAGAAGGCTGAGCACAGAAGAATTAATGCTTTTGAACTGTGGTGTTGGAGAAGACTCTTGAGAGTCCCATGGACTGCAAGGAGATCCAACCAGTCCATTCTGAAGGAGATCAGCCCTGGGATTTCTTTGGAGGGAATGATGCTTAGGCTGAAACTCCAGTACTTTGGCCACTTCATGCGAAGAGTTGACTCATTGGAAAAGACTCTGATGCTGGGAGGGATTGGGGGCAGGAGGAGAAGGGGACGACCGAGGATGAGATGGCTGGATGGCATCACTGACTCGATGGACGTGAGTCTGAGTGAACTCCGGGAGTTGGTGATGGACAGGGAGGCCTGGCGTGCTGCGATTCATGGGGTCGCAAAGAGTCGGACACGACTGAGCGACTGAACTGAACTGAAAGGGAATTTGTTGTATGGCTCACACAGGGGCTCTGTATCAACCTAGAGGGGTAGGGTGGGGAGGGAGATGGGAGGAAGATTCAATGAGGATGAGATGGCTGGATGGCATCACTGACTCGATGGACGTGAGTTTGAGTGAACTCCGGGAGTTGGTGATAGACAGGAGGCCTCGTGTGCTGCGATTCATGGGGTCGCAGAGAGTTGGACACAATTGAGCGACTGAACTGAACTAAAACATGAGTTCATATTAGTTGCCAATGTGTATATATTTAAATTCATTTATTGTGTGGGAATCCTGATAAGACCTTTCCAACCAGAAGCTTCAGTTTTGAGAATCAAATTATCTCCTTGAAAAGTTCCTCTCACCATTTTCTCATCTCTCTCTCTGTCTCTCTCAGTTTCTGTCCTTTTGTCCCCTTCTCTCTCTGTATTCATATTAGTTGCCAATGTGTATATATTTAAATTCATTTATTGTGTGGGAATCCTGATAAGACCTTTCCAACCAGAAGCTTCAGTTTTGAGAATCAAATTATCTCCTTGAAAAGTTCCTCTCACCATTTTCTCATCTCTCTCTCTCTCTCTCTCAGTTTCTGTCCTTTTGTCCCCTTCTCTCTCTGTGTGTATATATCTCACTATCTTTGCCTCTGTCTCCCTCTGTCTAAATTTAGCTGGTATTTCAAGGATGTGCTGGTAAGGTGCCTATTTGTTTATATATCTCCTCCCTGCCTGCCCCTCTTGTGCTTTAGGAGACTGACCCTCATAGCTTCTCAGGCTCCCTTGGTCTGTGGGAGGCACTGGCAGGAGACTGCAAGGTGGGAAGAATTTCCTCAAGTTCCTTTTTTCAGTTTGTTTAAGTCTCTGATTTCCATGTTAGTAGCTTTCCATGTTAGGGGACCTATGACCATCTGTTCATATACCCATGAACTAAAGCTTTGTGTTTGTGGGTGAAATTTATCGATTGTGGCTTCATAGTAACAGATGGGCAGGACCTGAGAAGTCTCATGTGGGGACTCGCCCGAATTTTTGTAAGTATTTTTCTCTGGGTTGGCCAATTTCTCTAGAGAAGGCTCCTTCTGTGAAGCTGCCTGGTAGAGAGTAGTGTGTGTCAGCAGAAAGGAGAGAGTGGGTAGTGGTAGAATCTATGTGGCTCAGAGCAGGGGATGATGCCAAGGTCTCCATTCAGAGTTCAGACTTCGTTCAGGTCTCCCCATAGTCTTCCAGCAGCCTCACCCTCAGCTGTGCCTGATCTCCCTAAACTAAGAGTTTGGGGATCCAGCCTTTCCAGATGACAAATTCTAGTTTTCTGTACTGATACACAAGGACCAATATTTTTAGCTATGTTCCCCATTCCACCATGAGATGTGGTATTTCCACTGTCTGAGCATTTCTGGAGTACTGAAGCACAAATTGGCTACCTCTTGTTGGCTTATCCCCATTGACTTTGCAAAAGTGAGAAAACTGAAAGCAATGTTAAACCAAAATTCTGAAACTAGATTGTGAACATTTATCAAAATTTTATTTGATTTCTTAAGGAAAAAAACAGCAGGTAGAAAAAAAAAGGCTAGTTTGCCAGTGCTTGAAAACGGGAGTGTGTACAAAATAAACATAGAGTTAGAGTTAATTAAAGGAATTCTAGAGACAATTTGCTAGATAAGATTGAAAACTGGTTAACTTTCTGCTGCTGTTAAGTCACTTCAGTCGTGTCTGACTCTGTGCGACCCCATAGACGGCAGCCCACCAGGTAAAAAAAAGGCTAGTTTGCCAGTGCTTGAAAACGGGAGTGTGTACAAAATAAACATAGAGTTAGAGTTAATTAAAGGAATTCTAGAGACAATTTGCTAGATAAGATTGAAAACTGGTTAACTTTCTGCTGCTGTTAAGTCACTTCAGTCGTGTCTGACTCTGTGCGACCCCATAGACGGCAGCCCACCAGGATCCCCTGTCCCTGGGCTTCTCCTGGCAAGAACACTGGAGTGGGTTGCCATTTCCTTCTCCGATGCATGAAAGTGAAAAGTGAAAGTGAAGTCTCTCAGTCGTGTCCAACTCTTCACGACCCCATGGACTGCAGCCTACCAGGCTCCTCTGTCCATGGGATTTTCCAGGCAAGAGTACTGGAGTGGGTTGCCACTGCTTTCACCGGTTAACTTTCTACGTGGCCTTAAAATCCTTGTGTTTAACTCTACACCTGGGCTATAAAATCATAGAGCTTGTTGATTTCTAAAGTTGAACTATAGGGACTTCCCTCGTGGCCTGCAATCCCAATGCAGGGGGCCCAGGTTTGTTTCCTGCTCAGGGAACTGGATCACACATGCCCCAGCTGAAAGTTCACATGCCACAGCTGAAGATCCCAAGTGCCACAACTAAGACATGGCATAGCCAAATAATAAATAAATAAAAACAGGTATTTTAAAATAAATAAACTGTAACTATCATGGACCATAAAATGGTTTATCCTTTCAGTAGCTGTGAGTCAATTAGATATCTTGTGCCGATGGATTAACATTCCTCAGGACTCTAGTTTCAAGTTTCATTCAAACTGGGTTTGAAAAGGTGTTTCCTTGAGGTATCAGAAATTGGTCAATCATAATTTTTCCTTTTGTCCAAGTATGGAGTCATTTTCTCTTTCTCTCCTATGCCTGGTAAAAAACATGTAAAATACACGACAACATTAACCTATTCTTGCCCTCAATGACTACTCTTTTTCCCTTGTGGGTTTTTCTTCTAATTTGCTATTATTTTAGTGGGACTGGGGGAGGAAGTAGGCATTAACAGGTGAGCTCAATTTCTCTTCTTTTAAATTACACATTTCTTCCTGCTCTCTATCTTCCAGGCGTTTCCTAAAATTCTGGCCTGTTGGTTTTTCAGTTTCCTGATGCCTCTATAAAATTATTAGTTTCTCTTTTTCATTTTTTTTTTTTTTCCTAGCTTTCATTGGGACTTTTCAGCAAGGATGACAGTATATTTTCAAACATTCTATATGCCATCCCGATCTAGGCTTTTTCCTGATTATATCAATGTTTGGTTCCAAATATCATCCCCACTTTTGGGGGATAGAAGCAAATGGTTCCCATGATTCAGAAAAGCGTTACTGTAAGGAAACAGTAATGTCTTATCTCTCAGCCTCTCCACTTCTTAACTTATCCCTCTTCATCCATAGAAGACAGAGTTGCCTTTGCTGGTGTTCTGGCCTTCTGCGCCTCAGAAGAGCAGTCTTTTCACATTTTAGGAGTATTGCCTTCTGTGGGGAGAGGGGAATCACTGCTAACAAAATCCCCTCTAATGATCATCTGGAAGGGCTTCTTCTCAGCTTTTAAAATTTTTGTGGCCATAAGTAGCATTAGGAGGAGCCAGTTATAAATGTGGAACCCCAGATTCCTCTCCTAGACAATGGAGAACTACTTTGGAATCTATATTTTGTAGACAGCCTCATGTCAAATGCCAGCCTCAAATGAATAATGCAGAATGGGTTATAATATATTGAATAAAAAAAGAATCCATCCATCTATATTGATATGAACACAACATATTTTAAGGGAGATAAGAAGGACAGTTCTTCATAAAAGAATAACAACTAGTCAATGTAGTAGGAATGATAGAAATAGGAAAATCATTTTATAAGCATTATAGTAATGATTGAATCAGACAGGAATCATCAATGAAAGATAAAACCATTCCAAAGTCTGGAAAAAGATATTCAAAATGTCTGAAAGTGTTTCCCTAAGGATATTGAGTAATTTCAGAGAGGAAAAGGTCCCATTACCAAAGAGAGATCTGGTAGTCACCATCTTGACCAAGGGATTACTTCATTAATGTGACAGCTGACAAATGTGATACCCTGAGATGGATACAATATCACTTAATATTTCTATAAAAAATCTGAATCCAGATATATTTTTAATAAACTCATATGAAATCAAGGCCCTGTATATTATGATATCACAGTGCTTTTAAACACAGTGTCTAATTTAATGACTATGATCATTAACTAAGTAATTACATTAAATTCATGATCATTAAATAAGTAATTTGAAATTTTGGGTTCCCTTGTACCATAGCTTCCTTTATGTTCTGGAAGTGACCAGGGAAGACTCTTGTGTAATCCTCTCAAAATCTTCCATTCTTCCACTGTAAGTGTTACCAGCCAGGCCTCTGTTGTATGAAAGGAATGAGCATAGTCTTTGCTCCATTTCTTATATCTTTGTGAAATGTATCCAGTGCCAAGTCCACTCTGTGCTGACACTGCTGAAATGTACCTTGAAGTCACTTTCTTACATGATGATCATAAAATGAATACTTTAGACTTGCAGCATCTCACCAAGATTTTATGTGATGATCACTCAGTTTTCATTCTCTGCCCCTGTCTCCCTAGGAATGAGGAAAGACTCCATGGGCACTTGCCAGAGGAAAGTGGATTGTGTTTCAGATTTGCTCTGAGGCACAGGTTTCTCCTTCCACCTACCCCTCTCTAGTCATCCAGCTCACCCTGGAGCTCTCTCACTAGCTCACCTTACATGTTAAAGTATCATAACACGAGGAACTGTTCTACAGGACAAAGACCTGTGGATGGGAAGGCTGCCGAAGCAGAAGAACAGAAGGTGAGAGACTCAGTGGGCAGCAGCCTCCTTTTACCCTCATTTCTCTCTGTTTCCCTGTGACCGTGATAAACAGACCTTTCTGAAAATTCCCTATTACCTAAGGTAAGAGAAAGGTGAGCTAGTGAGAGAGCTCCAGGGAGAGCTGGATGACTAGGGAAGGGCAGGTGGAAGGAGAAACCTGTGCCTACAAGACCTTTTAGAACAAACACCCAAAAAAGATGGCCTTTTCATTATAGGGGACTGGAATGCTAAAGTAGGAAGTCAAGAAAAGAAGACTCTTGAGAGTCCCTTGGACTGCAAGGAGATCCAACCAGTCCATTCTGAAGGAGATCAACCCCGGGATTTCTTTGGAAGGAATGATGCTAAAGCTGAAACTCCAGTACTTTGGCCACCTCATGTGCAGAGTTGACTCATTGGAAAAGCCTCTGATGCTGGGAGGGAGTGGGGGCAGGAGGAGAAGGGGACGACCGGGGATGAGATGGCTGGATGGCATCACGGACTCGATGGACGTGAGTCTGTGTGAACTCCGGGAGATGGTGATGAACAGGGAGGCCTGGCGTGCTGCGATTCATGGGGTCGCAAAGAGTCGGACACGACTGAGCGACTGAACTGAACTGAACTGAACTGGAACGCAAAAGCAGGAAGTCAAGAGCTACCTGGAGTAACAGGCAAATTTGGCATTGGAGTACAAAATGAAGCAGGGCAAAGCCTAATAGAGTTTTGCCAAGAGAATGTACCGGTCATAGCAAACACCCTCTTCCAACAAAACAAGGGAAGACTCTACACATGGACATCACCATATGGTCAACACCAAAATCAGATTGATTTTATTCTTTGCAGCCAAAGATGGAGAAGCTCTATACAGTCAGCAAAAACAAGACCAGGAGCTGACTGTGGCTCAGATCATGAACTCCTTATTGCCAAATTCAGACTTAAACTGAAGAAAGTAGGGAAAACCACTAGACCATTCAGGTATGACCTAAGTCAAATCCCTTACGATTATACAGTGGAAGTGAGAAATAGATTTAGGGACTAGATTTGATAGCCAGAGTGCCTGATGAACTATGGACAGAGGCTCATGACATTGTACAGGAGACAGAGAGCAAGACCAACCCCAAGAAAAAGCAATGCAAAAAAGCAAAATGGCTATTTAAGGAGGCCTTACAAAGCTGTGAAAAGAAGAGAAGCAAAAAGCAAAGGAGAAAAGGAAAGATATACCCAGTTGAATGCCAAAGAATGAGCCAAAGAATAACAAGGAGAGATAAGAAGGCCTTCCTCAGTGATCAGTGAAAGAAATACAGGAAAATAATAGAATGGGAAGGACTAGAGATCTCTTTGAGAAAATTAGAGATACCAAGGGAACATTTCTTGCAAAGATGTGCTCAAAAAAGGACAGAAATAATACAGACCTCGCAGAAGCAGAAGATATTAAGAAAAGGTGGAGAGAATACAAAAAGATCTTCATGACCCAGTTAATCATAGTGATGTGATCACGCACCTAGAGCCAGGCATCCTGGAATGCAAAGTCAAGGGGGCCTTAGGAAGCATTACTACGAACAAAGCTGGTGGAGGTGATGGAATTCCAGCTGAGCTATTTCAAATCCTAAAAGACGGTGCTGTGAAAGTGCTGCACTCAATGTGTCAGCAAATTTGGGAAAGTCAGCAGTGGCCACAGGACTGGAAAAGGTCAGTCTTCATTCCAATCCCAAAGAAAGGCAATGCCAAAGAAGGCTCAAACTACCACACAATTGCACTCATCTCACATGCTAGTAAAGTAATGCTCAAAATCCTCCAAGCAAGGCTTCAGCAATACATGAACTGTGAATTCCCTGATGTTCAAGTTGGTTTTAGAAAAGGCAGAGGAACCAGAGATCAAATTGCCAACATCTGCTGGATCATGGACAAAGCAAGAGAGTTCCAGAAAAACATCTATTTCTGCTTTATTGACTATGCCAAAGCCTTTGACTGTGTGGATCATAATAAACTGTGGAAAATTCTGAAAGAGATGGGAATACCAAAACACCTGACCTGCCTCTTGAGAAATTTGTATGCAGGTCAGGAAGGAACAGTTAGAACTGGACATGGAACAACAGACTGGTTCCAAATAGGAAAAGGAGTACGTCAAGGCTGTATATTGTCACCCTGCTTATTTATTTATCTATATTTTTATTTATTTATTTTTAAATTTTATTTTTACTTTATTTTACTCCTGCTTATTTAACTTCTATGCAGAGCACATCATGAGAAACGCTAGACTGGAAGAAGCACAAGCTGGAATCAAGATTGCTGGGAGAATTATCAATAACCTCAGATATGCAGATGACACCATCCTTATGGCAGAAAGTGAAGAGGAATTCAAGAGCCTCTTGATGACAGTGAATGAAGGAGAGTGAAAAAGTTGGCTTAAAGCTCAACATTCAGAAAACAAAGATCATAGCATCCGGTGCCATCACTTCATGGCAAATAGATGGAGAAACAGTAGAAACAGTGGCAGACCAAATTTTGGGCTCCAAAATCACTGCAGATGGTGACTGCTGCCATGAAATTAAAAGACACTTGCTCCTTGGAAGAAAAGTTATAACCAACCTAGACAATATATTAAAAAGCAGAGACATTACTTGGACCACAAAGGTCCATCTATCAATGCTATTTTTTTTCCTGTAGTCATGTATGGATGTGAGAGTTGCACTATAAAGAAAGCTGAGCACTGAAGAATTAATGCTTTTGAACTGTGGTGTCAGAAAAGACTCTTACGAGTCCCTTGGACTGCAGGAGATCCAACCAGTCCATCCTAAAAGAAATCAGTCCTGAATATTTATTGGAAGGACTGATGTTGAAGCTGAAACTCCAATACTTTGGCTACCTGATGTGAAGAGCTAACTCATTTGAAAAGACCCTGATGTTGGGAAAGATTGAAGGTGGGAGGAGAAGGTGGTGACAGAGGATGAGATGGTTGGATGGCATCACTGACTCAATGGACATGAGTTTGAGTAAACTCCAGGAGTTGGTGATGGACAGGGAGGCCTGGCATGCTGCAGTCCATGGGTTTCCACAGTTGGACACGCTGAGTCACTAAACTGAACTTGTAGGTTTTTTGGTAAATACATTAAAACTTTTATTATTGATTGAATTCATTTATTCACTCATAGTTGTTGGGCCTTACTAAGAAATCCTTATCTAACTGAAAGTTGCAAAGGTTTGCTGTCATTTTTAAANGGGAGGCCTGGCATGCTGCAGTCCATGGGTTTCCACAGTTGGACACGCTGAGTCACTAAACTGAACTTGTAGGTTTTTTGGTAAATACATTAAAACTTTTATTATTGATTGAATTCATTTATTCACTCATAGTTGTTGGGCCTTACTAAGAAATCCTTATCTAACTGAAAGTTGCAAAGGTTTGCTGTCATTTTTAAATTTCACACATTTTGTGTTTTATTTCATATAAGGAGTATGTTTCATTTCTATTTAATTTTTGTAGGGTGTTAACTAAGTTTTGTGCATCATTTTTCCAAAAGTCATATACAACTGTTCCAGCACTATTTATTAAAAGTACAAAGTGCCTTGGACTACATTGGAATTCTATCAAAAATCAATTGACTGGATTCTCTGGTCTGTTAAGCTCTATAAGAAACAGTTGAACTGTTTTCTGAAACTGTCATACTATTTAGAATCTCTCCAACAACGAATGAATGTTCTAGATGTTCCCATACTTTCCAATAATTACTACTATCATCCTTTTAAATTTTAGCTATGCTTTTGTGTGTAAACCTTTCTCATTGAGCTTTTAATTTACATTTCATGAAACCTACTTATCTTGAGAAATTTTACTGTGCTCATTAGCCATTCTTTTTACTTTAAATTGAATTCACATAAATGTAGTTTGGTGAGTTTAGCCACATCTTTTTTTTGTAAACTGTTCAAAAATTGTCCCTTTTTATTGAGATTTTTGTCTCATTGAATTGTAAGAGTTACTTATATACTCTGAACAGGATGACTTTGTAGATGTTTTGTGAAGTTTGTACTTTACCTTTTCATTTTATCAAGTGTCATGAAATGCGATTTTAAATTTAAAAATTTTACTATTGATTGATTGATTAATTTACTCACTCATGCTTGTTGTGCCCTTGCTAAGAAATCCTTATGTAACTAAATTTTCCAAAGATTTGCCCTCATTTTTAAATTCCACACATTTTGTGGTGAAAGTTTGACTTTGTCTATTCTAATAACTTTCTGTTTTGAATATTTTGGTCTTTTTTTGGCAAAACAAGCTGAGATGATTTAAGGTTGATAGTCAAACTCCCAGCTGTGAATTTCTTAAGTTCATTACTCTTTCATATTCATGATGAGGACACTCTCAGTTCATATTTATATTATTCAAATGAATTTTGTTCAAGAAGGTACCTTTGTATACCTTGAAAACTATTTTTATTGGCCGTAATATATACTCAATGGAAAGTTCTGGTTTAGGGTTGTTGGGGTGGTTAGGTGTAAATTCGTGAAAGGACACTAAAATTCATACAAGTAAAATGATATGGTTGTTTATTATTTAGTTAGTGATACTTGTAGCATATTTCTTCTGGAAATATACCATAGACGCCATATATGCCAAATCTACATATACTCTAATTAGGCTGTTGCTATTTGAGCCAGTAAGAGACTTTCTTTAGGGATAAGTGGCTCCACTGATTTGTGCTAGTGATTCTGCATATTTAGATCAGTATTTGGTGCTTTTGAACTTACATGAGCATATGACTGCATGTACTGCTTTTTCTGAGAGGGGTAAAAAGAAAAGAACACTATGCATTTTTATCAGCTTGCTTAGAGAAATAGTCTGACTTACTTTATTTTCATTTTGTGTCTCTCAAGGTAAAGCGCATGCTCAAGTGTGAAAACAGAAATTGGGAACAGTTATTTCCCTGAACTGATAGACATGACATGTGTGCACATAGGTAGATAGAATGATTCAAAGAAATGGGCTAAGAAGGAAGAAAGGTGAAATGTAAAAGCTGGAACTAATATTATCAACCCAATCTGGTATCTGAGCTCGCAAGTTAAATATAGTATTGCAATGTCAGCGTTTCTCCAGCAAAGTAGAACGCTATAAATATCCACTGTGTGGAAGCAATATTTGACCTGTACAGAAGCACCATCCCCACAGTACTTGCTGCAGAAATTGGATAATGTTTGTCTGCAAAGTGGCAGACTTTGGAGTCAGAGCTGAACAGAGATGCTCCATGTAAAGAGGCAATAAAATATGTTGTGAATTTTCAAGTTCGAATTGAAACATTTTACTCATTATACATTTTTAAGAACTACCAGATTTAGCCCAGCATCCTGAGCACAGTCTTAACGGAAACTGTGATATTTCAATTCCAAACTGTACTAAAATTCTAGTTGGATAATGAAATTCTATAAAAATTATAATCCTAATTGATTGAAAGACACTACTATTTCCTGTTTCAAAGCACGTGTTCATGCTTCAGCCCTAATGACTTAGGAGTTTTTGGAATACCATAGAATACAATTTATAGAATCTTGGTAAATTGATAGGCTTATCAATATTTGGGTTTTGTTTAATTGTGTTTTGTGTTTTGGGTAGGTCAGAGACACATATATGGCACAAGTTCATTTAATATTTTCTGTTACAGAGAAATCTCTGAATTTTTTTTGTATAGAAACAGCTATTCACATTTTTCATAGGACCTGATAACATTTGCATTAGGCAGAAGTCTAAGGCAACATATTTATTAAAACATTATTTACCATATCAGAAACAATTCCTGCCAGTTCTGTAAAGGTAGCACTGTGACTGGTGCCCCTCTAACATTTGATTTTGTAATCTGTTTTACTTCTATTTAACCTGACAAAAAAATGTATATTTCAGCCATGTTCACTTTAACAAATCTATTTCATCTCAAATTTATTCTTCATGCAATAATATCTTATAATTAATGAAAATATTCAAAATTATTAAAGATATGTCATAATCCTTCCACATGCTAAGTCACTTCAGTTATGTCTGATTCTATGTGACCTAATGGATGGTGGCCCACCAGGCTCCTCTGTCCATGATGATTCTCCAGGTAAGAATATTGGAGTGGATTACCATACTTTACTCCAGGGAATCTTCTGGATCTAAGGATCGAACCCACATCTCTTATATCTCTTGCCTTGCCAGATGGGTTTGTTACCACTAATGCCATCTGGAAAGCCCAATTCTTCTATAAACAAGATAAATAGGTAGACATTGTGTTTTTTAACCTATGAAAGTGTTCTTACAGCTATAGCAAAAATAACTGATAAAATACAAATCCTTCTTAATCCCAAAGTTCAGACAGAACAACAGTTCACACTTGGTGAATGCATTTTCATATACTTTTTAATAATAAAACTTATAAAATTATGTGTATTCCAGTCATAACATATTCAAACGTGAAATTCTTTAATTGAAAATATAGTAAAAAACACTAAAAGAATAATTTTAGTAGATATACTTTATTCTCTTATATAATATATTTCTACTATTAATTTTTCTTGGATTATGTAACTAAAATTCCTAAAACCTAAATAGTAAATATTAGGATTGATAATTTTTATATATTGAGAAAAACAGGAAAAAAGTACCTGCTATTTGTAATATTTTAAACTTTCACTAGCATTGGCTTAAAGTGTTCATTTCTCCAAGTCCTTTTCAGTATTGGATGCCATCATATTTTGCTATATACAGGGAGAAAAAATATATATTTTAAATTTCATTTTAATGACTTCAGAAATGACACCCAATTTTGGTTATGTCTGGTGGTTAAGTTGTGGATGTGTCTGGTGGTTAAAGAAAAGTCTAATGCTGTAAGAACAATATTGCATAGGAGACATGAATGTTAGGTCCATGAATCAAGGTAAATTCAATGCAGAAAAAGAGGAGATGGCAAAACTGAACATCAACATTTTTGGAATCAATGAACTAAAATGGATGAGAATGGGCAAATTTAATTCAGATGACCATTATATCTACCACTGTGGGCAAGAATCCCTTAGAAGAAATGGAGTATCCTTCATAGTCAAGAAATGAGTGCACCCAGGTACACTCAAAATGCAGTACTCGGGTGCAGTCTTAGAAAAGACAGCATGATCTCGATTTGTTTCCAAGGGAAATCATTCAACATCACAGTAATCCAAGTCTGTAAACAAATGACTAAAGCCAAAGAAGCTGAAGTTAAATGGTTCTGTAAAAACCTCCAAGAACTTTTAGAACACACACACACACACACACACACAAAATAAATAAATAAATAAATAAATAAGGTCCTTTTCTTCATAGGGGACTGGAATGCAAAAGTAGGAAGTCAAGAGATACCAGGAGTAACAGGCACACTTAGCCTTAGATTACAAAGTGAACCAGGGTAAAGATAGCAGAGTTTTGTCAAGAGAACAAACTAGTCATAGCAAACACGAATTTGCAAAAACACAAGATACAACTTTACACATGGACATCACCATATGATCAATACTGAAATCAAATTGATTATAGATTGATTATATTCTTTCACCCCAAGATAGAGAAGCTCTCTATAGTCAATGAAAACAAACCTGGAACTGACTGTGGCTCAGATCATGAACCTCTTATTGCAAAATTCAGGCTTAAATTGAATAAAGTATGGAAAACCATTAGGGCATTCAGGTATGACTTAAATCAAATCCCTTATGATTATGCAGTGGAAGTGACAAATAGAATCAACAGATTAGATCTGACAGAGTGCCTAAAGAACTACGGATCGTGGTTCATAACATGGTACAGGACATGGTGACCAAAACCATCTCAAAGAAAAAGAAATGCAACAAGGCAGAATGGTTGTCTGAGGAGATCTTCCAAATAGCCAAGAAAAAAAGAGTAGCAAAAGGCAAAAGCAAAAGACAGGGTATATCTGGATTCAGATATACCCAACTGAATGCAGAGTTCCAAGGTATAGCAAGGAGAAATAAGAATGCCTTCTTAAGTGAACAATGCAAAGAAATAGAGGAAAACAATATAATGGAAAACACTAGAGACCTCTTCAAGAAAATTAAAGATACCAAGGGAACATTTCATGCAAAGATAGGCACAGTAAAGGACAGAAACTGCAAGGACGCAACTGAAGGAGGAGTTATTAAGAACAGGTGGCAATAATACACAGAAGAACTATACTAAGAAGGTCTTAATGACCCAGATAACCATGATGGTGTGATCACTCACCTAGAGTCAGACATCCTGGAGTGTGAAGTCAAGTGGGCTTTAGGGGGTATTACTGCAAAGAAAGCTAGTGGAGGTGATGAAATTCTAGCTGAGCTATTCAAAATCATAAAAGAGGATGCTTTTAAAGTGCTACACCCAATATGTGGGCAAATCTGAAAAACTCAGCAGTGGCCATAGGACTGAAAAAGGTTAGTTTTCATTCCATTCCCAAAGAAGGATAATTTCAAAGAAATGTCTAAGCTACCAGACAATCGGGCTCATTTCACATGCTAGCAAGTTAATGCTCAAAATCCCTCAAGCTAGGTGTCAACAGCATGTAAGCTGAGAACTTTCAAATATACAAGCTGGATTTAGAAAAGGCGGAAGAACCATAGATCAAAATACAAACATCCATTGGATTTCAGGGCTTCCCTGGTGGCGCAGATGGTGAAGAATCTGCTTGGAATTCAGGAAAACGGGGTTCAAAGCCTGGGTCAGGAAGATCTCCTGGAGGAGGAAAAGACAACTCACTCAAGTATTCTTGCCTGGAGAATCCCATGGACAGAGGAGCCTGTCATGCTATAGTCTGTCGGGTATGAAGAGCTGGACATGACTAAGTAAGTAACACATTGGATTATAAAAAAAGTAACAGAATTCCAGAAAACCTCTATTTGTGTTTCACTGAGTATGCTAAATCATTCAATATCACAGTAATCCAAGTCTATGCCCCAACCAGTGATGCTGAAGAAGCTGAACTTGAACGGTTCTATGAAGACCTACAAGACCTTTTAGAACTTACATCCAAAAATAAAAGTCCTTTTCATTATAGGGGACTGGAATGCAAAAGTAGGAAGTCAAAAAAAACCTGCAGTAACAGGCAAATTTGGCCTTGGAGTACAGAATGAAGCAGGGCAAAGGCTAATAATGAGTTTGGCCAAGAGAATGCACTGGTCATAGCAAACACTCTCTTCCAACAACACAAGAGAAGACTCTACACATGGACATCATCAGATGGTCAACACCAAAATCAGATTGATTATATTCTATGCAGCTAAAGATGGAGAAGCTCTATACAGTCAGCAAAAACAAGACCGGGAGCTGACTGTGGGTCAGATCATGAGCTCCTTATTGCCAAATTCAGATTTAAATTGAAGAAAGTAGGGAAAACCACTAGACCATTCAGGTATGACCTAAATCAAATTCCTTATGATTATAGAGTAGAAGCGAGAAATAGGTTTAAGGGACTAGATCTGATACATAGAGTGCCTGATGAATTATGGATGGAGGTTCATGACATTGTACAGAAGACAGGGATCAAGATCATCCCCATGGAAAAGAAATGCAAAAAAGCAAAATGGCTGTCTGGGGAGGCCTTAGAAATAGCTGTGAAAAGAAGAGAAGTGAAAAGCAAAGGAGAAAAGGAAAGATATAAGCATCTGAATGCAGAGATCCAAAGAATAGCAAGGAGAGATAAGAAAGCGTTCCTCAGTGATCAATGCGAAGAAATCAAGGAAGACAACAGAATGGGAAAGACTAGAGATCTCTTCAAGAAAATTAAGGATACCAAGGGAACATTTCATGCAAAGATGGGCTCAATAAAGGACAGAAATGGTCTGGACCTAACAGAAGCAGAAGATAATAATAAGAAGTGGCAAGAATACACAGAAGAACAAAAAAGTACAAAAAAGATCTTTATGACCAAGTTAATCATGATGGTATGATCATTCACCTAGAGCCAGACATCCTGGAATGTGAAGTCAAGTGGCCCTTAGAAAGCATCACTACAAACAAAGCTAGTGGAGGTGATGGAATTCCAGTTGAGCTATTTCAAATCCTGAAAGATGATGCTGTGAAAGTGCTGCACTCAATATGCCAGCAAATTTGGAAAACTCAGCAGTGGCCACAGGACTGGAAAAGGTCAGTTTTCATTCCAATCCCAAAGGAAGGCAATGCCAAAGAATGCTCCAACTACCNTGCCAAACCTTTGACTGTATGGATCACAATAACCTGTGGAAAATTCTGAAAGAGATGGGAATATCAGACCACCTGACCTGCTTCTTGAGAAACCTATATGCAAGTCAAGAAGCAACAGTTAGAACTGGACATAGAACAACAGACTGGTTCCAAAGAGGTAAAGGAGTACATCAAGGCTGTATATTGTCACCCTGCTTATTTAACATATATGCAGAGTACATCATGAGAAACACTGGGCTGGATGAAGCACAAGCTGGAATCAAGATTGCCAGGAGAAATATCAATCACCTCAGATAGGCAGATGGCACCACTCTTATGGCAGAAAGTGAAGAGGAACTAAAAAGCCTCCTGATGAAAGTGAAAGAGGAATGCGAAAAAGTTGGCTTAAAGCTCAACATTCAGAAAACGAAGATCATGGCATCTGGTCCCATCACTTCATGGGAAATAGATGGGGAAACAGTGTCAGACTTTATTTTGGGGGGGCTCCAAAATCACTGCAAATGGTGATTACACCCATGAATTTAAAAGACGCTTACTCCTTGGAAGAAATGTTATGACCAACCTAGATAGCATACTGAAAAGCAGAGATATTACTTTGCTAACAAAGGTCCGTCTAGTCAAGGCTATGGTTTTCCATTGGTCATGTATGCATGTGAGAGTTGGAATATAAAGAAAGCTGAGCGCCGAAGAATTGATGCTTTTGAACTGTGGTGTTGGAGAAGACTCTTGAAAGTCCCTTGGACTGCAAGGAGATCCAACCAGTGCATTCTGAAGGAGATCAGCCCTGGGTCTGTCTCTTATACACATCTTGATTAACTTGGTCANTATGCATGTGAGAGTTGGAATATAAAGAAAGCTGAGCGCCGAAGAATTGATGCTTTTGAACTGTGGTGTTGGAGAAGACTCTTGAAAGTCCCTTGGACTGCAAGGAGATCCAACCAGTGCATTCTGAAGGAGATCAGCCCTGGGTGTTCTTTGGAAGGAATGATGCTAAAGCTGAAACTCCAATACTTTGCCCACCTCATGTGAAGAGTTGACTCATTGGAAAAGACTCTGATACTGGGAGGTATTGGGGGCAGGAGGAGAAGGGGACAACTGAGGATGAGATGGCTGAATGGCATCACCGACTCGAACGATGTGAGTTTGAGTGTACTCCGGGAGTTGGTGATGGACAGGGAGGCCTGGTGTGCTGCAATTCATGGGGTCGCAAAGAGTCAGTCACAACTGAGCAACTGAAATGAACTGAACTGACTATGCTAAAGCCTTTGACTGTGTGGATCGCCAAAAACTTTATAAAATTCCTAAAGAGATGGAAATACCAGTCTACCTTGCTAGCCTCCTGAGAACCTTGAATGCAGGTCAAGAGGCAACAGGTAGAACTGGACATGCAACAACTGACTGGTTCCAAATTTGGAAAGAAGAACTTCAAGCTGTCTAGTGTCACCCTGCTTATTTAACATATATGCAGACTACAACACGTGAAATTCTGGGCTGGATGAATCGAAAGCTGGAAAAAGATAACAACAGTTGGGAAAAAATAGCAACAACCTCAGATATGCAGATGATACCACCCTAATGGCAAAAAGCAAAGAGGAAGTAAAGAGACTTCTGATGAAAGTGAAAGAGGAGAGTGAAGAAGCTGGCTTAAACTCACCGTTCAAAAAATGAAGATCATGGCATGTGATCCTATCACTTCATGGCAAACAGATAGGTAATAAATGGAAACAGGGACAGACTTTATTTTCTTGGGCTCCAAAATCACTGTGAACAGTGACTGCATCCATGAAATGAATACACACTTGTTACTTGGAAGAAAATCTATGACAAACCTCGGCAACATATTAAAATGCAGAGACATCAGTTTGCCAACAAAGGTCCATATGGTCAAAGATATGGTATTTCCAGTAGTCATGTATGGATGTGACAGCTGCACGATAAATAAGGCTGAGCCCTGAAGAAATGATGTTTTGAACTGTGGTGCTGGAGAAGACTCTTGAGAGTCCCTTGGATAGCAAGGAGATCAAACCAGTCAATCCTAAAGAAATCAACCCTGAATATCCATTGAAAGGACTGACACTGAAGCTGAAACTCCAATACTTTGACCACCTGATAGAAAGAGCTGACTCTTTGGATAACATCCTGATGCTGGGAAAGATTGAAGGCAGGAGGAGAAGACGGCAACAGAAGATGAGATGGCTGGATGGCATCACTGCTTAATGGACATGAGTTTGAGCAAACCCTGAGATGTAGAAAAGGACAGGGAAGCATGGTGTGCTGCAGCTTATGGGGTCACAAATGACTCCGTGACTGAAGAACAATGAAGATTTTAAAAATATAATAATTGGCTGCTTTCATATTTTCTCAAATGAGCTGTCTAACTAACTCTGTTCCTCAGTACCATTTCACTTATTAGAAAAGTTTTACTTCAGACTGCCCTACATTGAGATAGTTTCTTCATGCAATCCTTTATTAATGCTTCTGTAATCTTCTTCCATATCTCTTTGATAGTTTAATTAAATATTCATTTACATAATTGCTAATTATCTCTCTTTACAATGGAGGGCAGAGACTATGCCTGTTTTGTCAACATTGTTCCAACGCCTGCAGTATGCTATAGTAAACAGTACTTGCTAAATACAGTTTTGAATATTTGAGGCAATTTTATACTCATTTTATAGAAATCAATATTTAGCAAGGTTACGCTTTCTGAAGTTTACATAGCTATTAAGATTGTGAACAAGAAATATATACAAAAGGGGAAATTATAGAAACTAGGTTATACACAAAAATATAATTTATAAAAATGACAGCCCATATTTTAAAATCGTCTAATTTGACTCCAGGAAAATCTGGTAAGTTTTATTTTTCTTCCAATCCTTATCAATATCCATAACATAGTCTCTCTTTAGTCACTCGAGAATTTCTTACTATTTAGTCCTCAAAATTTCCATTTTCTCACTTGATTTATACTTCTAATACTATCTGAAACGTGATCTGCCTTCACTTGTCCCACAAAAATGAAATTATTACTTTTAACTCTTCTTTTTTCATACGTTTAATTCTTTAAAACATAGGCATCTTCCAACCCAACTTGTTCAGAGCAAATCAAGTTTTTAATATGAGTGTTAAAAATATAACACTTTAAAGAAAGAAGTCCACAGATAAAATTTAATTGGAAAAATATGTAAAATTAGAGATTATGATTTTCATTGCATGGAAGAAAAACTATTAGAAAAATGGGTCATAAAAACACAATGA
>SJYT01032627.1:299304-319190 GCA_006410635.1 Cephalophus harveyi
GATAAACTGATTTTTAAAAGTTATATTAGGGATTTTATGAAAATATTATTTTGCTCTGAAAATATTCCTGTTTTACCAAACTGTAATCATGCAAATATTTTTTACCTGATTTTAAAATTATTTTCCATGTTCATTCCTACAAGATTCAAGTTTTCAATACCAAAATGTACATTACCATTATGATTTTTTTTCTTTTTCTGTTTACAAATATGTTTGAATCAGAGCAAAACCTACAAAATAATTTTTAATTACTTGGATCTTCTTTATGTTTCTGAAAGTTAATTTTATTTTTAATTTCTTCCATCATTCTTCTCTCAATATTTGCTGTAATTAGCACAATGTCATTACTGTACTGCATTCACATAGTTCATTATTCACTGAAATATGTAATATCTGACCTAAATGTTGGGTCCCAGATCTATCCTTTTGAATAAGTTGTCCATCTTCAATCATTAAAATCAGTTCTTTGCAAATGGTACAACCTAGATTACACCAGTCATCTCTTTGGCCCATCCAGATCTTTATCAAGCAGTTTAACTTTCTGGGGGTAAAAAACAATCTAAGAATAAGAACAGAGTTTATTGGTCTCACTCTGCATTGATGACCAAAGAGTTCAAACAGGTAGAATCACTGCATGGGAAGCCTTCTATATTTTCAACTGTCCCAATAATTATTTCTTTATTTTCTTTTACTTTCACCTGAAACTATCAATCAGCACTTCCATAACAATGGAAATGAAGGCAATTAAAAACTGCCACATTTCATATCTACCAAACCAAGCTATATCTTCAATGTCTTCCCAATTGATATAATAAAAACAGCAATACTAACTATCTGGTAGTCTTTCTTGTCTTCTCAAGGATGCTGTTCCTGTGATTGCTCCCCTTCTTACCCATTTATATAGTTTTACCTCCTTATTTACCTTACCCACTGATATAGTTTTACTATATCCTTCTTTATGAGAAATATGTACTCACCATCACTCTGTTCCCCTCAGACGACCTCAGTCTGCTCTCCTCTACTTCACAGGAAAACCCTCCAGACTACATACTCAATGGCTTCACATTCTGTACATACTTGATGGCTTCACACTCTCTTATTTTTTTGCTAACCTTCTCTGATAAAGCACATGTCTCCTCCTTACAGAAATAATCACTGTCAAATTACCAAAGGTCATTATTGCACCAAATCTAGTGTTTACCTATTATTGAATATAATACTACAGAAATCCCTCTTTCCTTACTTACTTTCCCCTGAAGGTCACAATTAGCTCCAAGAGGCTGCCAAAACTTTTCCTTGAAAACCAAACTTATATATTTCCTCTATAAATCCCACTGGATGTCTAATAAGTGCCTCAAAATTAAGAGCTGGAAAACAGAATCCTTGGAATTTTCAGAAAATCTTTTCCTCCCTAAGATATTATTTTGATTTTAATATTGTAAAAACTAATAAACTCAAAATCTAAGTCTTCTTTCATTCCTATTATTCTTTACCTCCTCATCTATTTCTTCATTAGGATTTCTTGTTTTACCCTAAAAATACACCTCAAAGGTGATCAATTCTGGACATTCCCTCAAAACTGTTGGGGAAGTCTTCATTGTTTCTTGTATTAACATCACCAACAGCCTGAAAGGTTTTCTTGCTTCCATTCTTGCTCACATATAATCCACATAAGTCTGAGAGACTGTCTATCTATCTTATACTAATAGCCTACAGACTCCAATGCAAAAAAATTAAATGGAACAAAAATGACTATTTTTAATGATAAAAGGTACAATACACAAAGCAGACACTGTGAACCACTATACCACTATAACATAGACAAATATATATGAAACAGAAACCAGAGGGAATATGAGAAAAATACATAAAATCACAGTGAGAATTACTGAACATTCCCCTGAGAATATTTTGAATGTAGAAAAAATAAGAATGGGAACATCTTGAATGATATTAATAATTTTAATATAACAGATTTAGAACCCTACATTCTACAGAAATATACTTAAAGCTTTGCATTTTATATATTGCTTATAAATGTATGTAAAGATGTGTATAAGAGACAGGTACTCCGGGTTTTAGAAGTTAAGAAGGAATTTGAGAAAGCCATTCTAAATTAACAGTCTTGATGAATTAGAAATGAATGAAACTTTAACAGGAAAATAAATATCCATATAAAAAAGAAACAGCATCTATGCCATCAAAGTGAAGAATAAGATAAGGATGCAAACTACTCTTAATAAACATGGCTTTAGAGGGTTTAATCAATACAAAAAGATAAATTTACAATAAACAGAATTCATTATTTACAGATGATATGATGTTTGCTCAGAAAATCTAAAAGAATTATCAATGAAACTATTATAACTAACATAATTCAGTCAAATCCCCTGATAAAAGTTGTGTATAAAATAATTGCTTTTTATATGTCAGTAATGTTGGAAAAGACACTTGAGAGTCCCTTGGACTGCAAGGAGATCCAACCAGTCCATTCTAAAGGAGATCAGTCCTGGTGTTCATTGGAAGAACTGATGCTAAGAAACTATTATAACTAACATAATTCAGTCAAATCCCCTGATAAAAGTTGTGTATAAAATAATTGCTTTTTATATGTCAGTAATGTTGGAAAAGACACTTGAGAGTCCCTTGGACTGCAAGGAGATCCAACCAGTCCATTCTAAAGGAGATCAGTCCTGGTGTTCATTGGAAGAACTGATGCTAAAGCTGAAACTCCAATACTTTGGCCACCTCATGCGAGGAGTTGACTCACTGGAAAAGACCCTGATGCTGGGAGGGATTGGGGGCAGGAGGAGAAGGGGACGACAGAGGATGAGATGGCTGGATAGCATCAGCAACTCAATGGACATGAGTTTGAGTGAACTCCGGGAGTTGGTGATGGACAAGGAGGCCTGGCGTGCTGCAATTCATGGGGTCGCAAAGAGTCGGACACAACTGAGTGACTGAACTGAACTGAATATTTTTAAACAAAGTGAGAAAATTGGATTCACAAAAGCAAGTGTGTTAAAGAAAATCCAATTTACACTATCATTCGTCCCTATATACTTCAAAAAAATTTCCCATTACTTAGAATGAATCCAAACTCCTTCTTCCTAACTAAAAAGACCCTGCCTGCTTCCTCAACTTAAATGCACATGATTCTCCTATTTCGTGTGCATGGCATCACCGACTCAATGGACATGGGTTTGGGTAGACTCCGGGAGTTGGTGATGGACAGGGAAGCCTGGCGAGCTGCGATTCATGGGGTCGCAAAGAGTCTGACACGACTGAGCAACTGAACTGAACTGATATTCTAGTTCACTAGGATTGTATTGCTATTCTTCCTGTTGCATTTCCTTGCCAAATTGTTCTCAAATCAAATTGTATACATTCCAAAAAGCCTTGTCTATTATTCTTAGTAAAGTATACCCACTATTTTGAGACAGTCTTACATTATTCAATTTTTCTTTAAGTTACATGTTAAAATATGACATGAATTTCTTTCTTTATTTAAAATATCTCATGTTCACTTTGAAGATGGAAACGGTAACCCATTCCAGCATTCTTGCCTGGAGAATTCCATGGATAGTATAGTCCTGGGATCACAAAGAGTCAGACAAGACTGAGTGACTAACACTTTCACTTTCACACTTCATGTTAAGTGGGAGAGTATAAATTCCAGGAAGAACTGACTCATTGGAATCCAAGACCCCAATGCTGGGAAAGATTGAAGGCAGGAGGAGAAGGGAATAACAGAGGATGAGATGGTTGGATGGCATCACAGACTCAATGGACATGAGTTTGAGCAAGCACAGGAGTTGGTGATGGACAGGGAAGCCTGGCATGCTGCAGTCCATGGGGTTGCAGAGAGTCAGACACGACTGAGTGACTGAACTGAATGAATTCCATGAGAATAAATCATGAATCACTTGCTGATCATTTGAAAGAGGCAGAGAAAATGTTAGCAGCAGATTTTAAAGGCAAAGGAGAGTAGACTTTAAAAGGTTTTCAAACAAAAAAAATGAGGCTTCCCTGGTGACTCAGATTATAAAGGATCTGCACGCAAGTCAGGAGGCCCAGGTTTGATCCCTGGGGCAGGAAGATTCCCTGGAAAAGGGAATGACTACCTATTTCAGTATTCTTGCCTGGAGAATTCCATGAACAGAGGAGCCTGGTGGGCTACAGTCCATGGGATTGCAAAGAGTTGGGCATGACTGAGCAACTAACACTTTCACTTTCAATTTTAAAATATAAAACATTATTTAGGAGGAAAAATAAGGAATTTTACTTGCCCTTTTCTCCCATGCTTGTACTCGCATTGCTTTGTTTACTCCAAATGTAGTATCACCCACGCCAATTTGTACATGTCCAAATTGTCCTAAATTTTCATGGTTGAAGTACCATTTCCTGAGTGATACTTTCCTGAATGTCTAAAGTAATTTCTTCTACATGTAAACATCTGTAACGTTATTATGTCTACTTTATTTATACTTCATAGCAATTACTTATTATGCATATGAATATTATTAGTGCACAGGAATATTGCACCTATTATTTTATAATTACCACTGCAAAATATATCTCTGATTTATAATTTCATACCTCTGTTGTCACTAATATGATAATTTCAATATTACAAACTATTATTAGAAAAAAATGGACAGGAGTCAAACATACATTTATTATAGAAATAATTTGTTTCATGCTTTCCAAATTAGATCCTTGATACATTAACATCTAATTTTGTTTCCCAACTCAGGTGATAAGAAACATTTTTAAAAGTTCAAAGTTTATTTGAAAAAAATAGAGATTATGATACATTTTACATACTATACAGTCCATAATATACAATTAACAATACATGTATTTTCTTCTGTGACAACTCTGTTTTGTCATTTTGTTTGCCTTTAATTTCTAATTGTCTTATTTTTGAGTTAAGTGCAGCAATTCTCTGTGGCGACTATATAAACTGTTTAAAAGAACAGTCAAGTGTGGCCATGATATCAGGAATTTTACATTTACTTAGTAAAATGAAAGTTCCAAGGATGTCAAAGGAGTTTAAATATTTCAGTACTAGGATCAGTGTTAGTTTTGGATTTTTTTGTTTGTTTGTTATTTTTGGTATTACTGAGTACCAGCCAAATGCTGTGCCGTGTTTAGTTGCTCTTTGCAATCCCATGGACTGTAGAAGCCTAGGTTCTTCTGTCCATGAGGATTCTTCAGACAAGAATACTGGAGTGGGTTGCCACGTCCTCCTCCAGAGGATCTTCCCAACCCTGGGATCGAATCCAGGTCTCCTGCATTGAGGGTGGATTCTTTACTGAGTCACCAGGGAAGCAGGTAACTTTAATATTGATATAAAATAGATAGATATAGATGTATAGCTTTTTATATAGGTATTTACATATGTACATATATACATATATATATTTACAAAGAATGTGTGTGTGTGTGTATATATATATATATGTATCTATATATCTATTTTTGTTGTTCAGTCGTCAAGTGGTGTCCAAGACTGCAGCCTAAAAGGCTCTATAGATACATATATATAGACATAGATAGGGGGATATACTTTTTTCTAATACACAACAAGATAAGGACATGCAAGGTATTATTTTATTTTCCCTTTACATATAATCCTTGAAGAGTTTAATATCCTTGGTTAAGATTACTAAGAGAATAAATGCAGAACCAACGTCAAACTCTGGTTTGTGTGACTCCACAAATCTTGCTTGTAACCTGCTGTCTCTGGACACTCTCTTTCTCTTGCAGGAAGGTAAACTATTTATGTTGAGGACACCACCCATATTTTCTTCTTGTCTCATCAGTATCCATTAATTTCCTTATTGTCATTTAATAAAGGTGTCAAATGACAGCAGGTATGTAAAAGGTATAGTAAATCACTTAGGAAACAGCAAATTTAGACGTGTGCACACACACGTTAACGGTGCCAGCCCAACAGGATTCATTTGCTACAGATGACCCATGCTACAGATGACAGGTTTTTACAAATCTAAGGTTTAAGGCAGGATAATGATATCATATAGCAAAGCATTAGAGAAATAATAACGATCACAGTTGAAAGGCTGGCTCATAGCTGAGGTTTGAAGAATCTCCATACAAACTCCAACCATCCTTTCTCTGCAGGGGTACCATGATCTGCTTTCTTTTGGGGTCAGGAGTCACTATCTTGTGGACAGAGAACCATGGGATTTGGTAGTCCACCCAGACTTATACCCTGCAGGTCACACAGGCTGAGTTATACTATGTGACCTAGTGCAACGGCAGCTCGTTCTTGTGGGTCTGCCAGAGACCACATGCAAATCGTTCATATCTATTATGAATAAGCTATGCTGCTAAGCTTAAACTGATTTTACACAAAAGGTTATAAGGCCAACAGTATTAATTCCTAAATATTTGGCTTGACTAGGGATTCAGTTCAGTTCAGTCGCTCATTTGTGTCTGACTCTTTGCGACCCCATGAATCACAGCACGCCAGGCCTCCCTGTCCATCACCAACTCACTCAAAATCATGTCCATCGAGTCAGTGATGCCATCCAGCCATCTCACCCTCTATCATCCCCTTCTCCTCCTGCCCCCAATCCCTCCCAGCATCAGAGTCTTTTCCAGTGAGTCAATTCATCGCATGAGGTGGCCAAAGTACTGGAGTTTCAGCTTTAACATCATTCCTTCCAAAGAACTCCCAGGACTGATCTACTTTAGAATGGACTGGTTGGATCTCCTTGCAGTCCAAGGGACTCTCAAAAGTCTTCTCTAACACCACAGTTCAAAAGCATCAATTCTTTGGCACTCAGCTTTCTTTATAGTCCAACTCTCACATCCATACATGACAAATGCAAAGCCATAGCCTTGACTAGATGGACCTTTGTTGGCAAAGTAATGTCTCTGACTTTGGAACCAGTCTGTTGTTCCATGTCCAGTTCTAACTGTTGCTTCCTGATCTGCATATAGGTTTCTCAAGAGGCAGGTCAGGTGGTCTGGCATTCCCATCTCTTTCAGAATTTTCCACAGTTTATTGTGATCCACACAGTCAAAGGTTTGGCATAGTCAATAAAGCAAAAATAGATGTTTTTCTGGAACTCTCTTGCTTTTTCCATGACCCAGCAGATGTTGGCAATTTGATCTCTGGTTCCTCTGCCTTTTCTAAAACCAGCTTGAACATCTGGAGAAGGGAATGGCAAACCAGTTCAGTATTCTTGCCTTGAGAACCCCATGAACAGTATGAAAAGGCAAAATGATAGGATACTGAAAGAACTCCCCGGGTCAGTAGGTGTCCAATATGCTACTGGAGATCAGTGAAGAAATAACTACAGAAAGAATGAAGCGATGGAGCCAAAGTAAAAACAATATATTTGTGGATGTGACTGGTGATAGAAGCAAGGTCCAATGCTGTAAAGAGTAATATTGCATAGGAACCTGGAATGTTAGGTCCATGAATCAAGGCAAATTGGAAGTGATCAAACAGGAGATGGCAAGAGTGAATGTCGACATTCTAGGAATCAGCGAACTAAAATGGACTGGAATGGGTGAATTTAACTCAGATGACCATTATATCTACTACTGCGGGCAGGAATCCCTGAGAAGAAATGGAGGAGCCGTCATGGTCAAGAAAAGAGTCTGAAATGCAGTACTTGGATACAATCTCAAAAACGACAGAATGATTTCTGTTTGTTTCCAAGGCAATCCATTCAATATCACAGTAATCCAAGTCTATGCTCCAACCAGTAACGCTGAAGAAGCTGAAGTCGACTAGGGATTAGCATTACACAAGTACATGTTTTACTTCAGTAAAATGGCTCAAATAATTCCAGACCTGCCAGAACTGGCAATCATGGTATTATATATATTTTATTAATAAGAATCAGAAATCATTTAATACACTTTTAGTTGATACTGTGAATTGAACCTCACTGTGTAAAACTTACACTTCCTGACAAACCAGAAACTAGTAGTCTGTTCCAGTATCTAAGACTGACATGCCCAGAAATCATGAAACTTATATATGTGATTTCTCATTTAAATTTTTGCACACACATAGAAATTATCTAGTCTTCAACTTTTTGTCAGAAAGACATTTTCTTCCTTTAAAATTTTTGCATGGAATGTTAGTTGATAGATGATTCATGAAGTTATCTACACAGGGAAAATATAGGGATTTTTTTTTTTAACTCCTACTTCCTCCTCATCCCTACCTCTTAATGGACACTGAATACCATCACGTAAATCCTAAGACTCCATGAAGCACAGCTTGAAAATAGCAACTCTAATCCAATCCTATTGTACAGAATGTGAAACTGAGACACATTTAGGTCAACATTTATTTGCAAAGAAGTATTGCTCATTAGTGGAAATGATGCTAAGAACCAGATTTTCTATCTTGCCTCCCAATATGCTTTTCAAACTGAAGTATCAACAGCTGTCCAACTGACATGCAGATAATATTTTCTTAAAAATAATAATCATTTATAGATCAAAATTAATAGCTGATTATTTTTAAAGAACATTAAGCAGATTAAATATGCTCCTGTAAGTATATTTGATCTGTTAATTTGCATAGTTAATCTTCTTTTTATTCAGTCTAAAATAAATATATATTCAGCTTGTGGGAAAGTACCATAAGCTTAAATAATATTGAATACTAATTACTAATTATCTGAATAATTAATATCTAACATATTGATTTTAATATCTATATCTAGTCTCCTTTTATTAGCTCTGATAAATGTTTCTTAACATTGTGTTTATTTCACTGTTTTCACTGGCTATGTTTTTCTTTCATAGGTATAGATAAAATAATGGTATCTTAGAATGTTTGATTACTTAGTTTCATGAAATACATATATTTAGAAAGAGTGTGCAGTGTTACTTAGGTCAGTATGTTACTTGTGCTTGAGAGCTGAGTCACAGGTTGATAACTTTACCTAAAATTCACTCAGCTTCACTCAGAAGATAATGTTCTCTATGGCTTTTAGCTGCAGCTAATTTTATCAACTCTTACACTATGATGAATTGAATTATTGTTCATAATTATCCAATTTTCCTCCCTATAAGACACAGAACAGTGTGTATAATTTATTTTAGCACAATCCAGTTTCATCAGCCTATGCCTATACCATGCTGCCAGAACCGTACAACTCTGACCATTGCCATGTGAATTGCAATCATTCCCCCTGAAGTCAGACTTGGCCAAGTCACTTGGTAAGACAGCAGAATGTGCACAGAAGAGATACACTTTAAGTGTCACTGAATTCTTTTCACATTCCCTATCTTCCTTCTGCAACAGCAATCTCATGACCCAGCTGAAGGTGTCTCCTTCATTCGGGGACCTAATAAAAACTTTTGAAGCATTTTGGTTGTTAACTGGCAGCAAACATAAAACACAAGCAAGAAATAGCCTTATGAGATTGTGGGGGGAGGGTGCTTTTTTCTTTAAAAGAATTTAATAAAAATTGACTAATACACATTTAGTGAATGTATATTTTTGCCTACTATATGCCAAGCATTACTAGGATGTTAGCATGACAGGCAACCCCCTTTCTCCCCTTCATGAAGTTTACATTTTTGATGAAGAAGAAAACCCACAAACATGGAAATAAATAAAAGAAAAAGAGTGGTAGGTACTATTGATAATATATAGCAGTGGGTCTTTGGTCTTGGGTAGTTCTAGGACCTGAATGGGATTATCAGGAATGCATGTCTAAGGAGTGAGAAATTTGAGCTAAAATATGAAAAACAAGAAGAAAATAACAGTATCAAGATCTGAAGGCACAAGTTTCTAGCACAATTTACAGAAAATACAAAGTCTGGGGGACAGGAACAGAGCATATAAGTAGAAAAGACAAACAAACCTGTAGGTATGGCATGTAGTGAACTAGGAAGGCAAAGGTTGAAGATATATTTGGAGAGGTGATAGAGACTGAGTTACGTCAAGACTTGATAAGCTCAGGAAGGAGTGTCCAGTCTATTCTTAGTTGAGTTTATAAAAATCAACTGGAACCTATTACTTGCTTTTAATATATAATACATCAATTCTATAACTGATACAATATATTCTTATGTAATTAATTTTATTCCATTGAATTCTTGTTTCCTGACCTGTCTGTTATCTCTTATTTTCAATGGCATCCCTTAGTCTAGGCCAGTGACATTGACCTGGGATTCCTGCTATATTGGAGTGCATATTTTACATCTCTGGAGTCCGTATTTACACCTCTGATAGGAACACTTTCTGTAACTTAACATTGCAGTTTAATCCTACTCCACCTATAAGGACCTTCTCTAGTGCCAACACCCAAGGTTAGTTAGCATGTCTGATGAGTCTGTTCTCATCTTCTGAGATGTAAACACACAAAAAATTTTTTTCTTTAAATGTTTTCAGTCAATTATGATTTTATTCAGTAACATTTTTTTTCTAGAAGGTGGAGAATGAAAATCTAACTTAGTTTAGGATTGGTTATTTAAAAAATACAGTCTCCTGCATATGGTTATTTTAAACTTGAAATATTTTGTCTCTAGTTGTTGTTTAAAAAAAAAAAAACAAGGAAACAATTTTCAGTTAGTTTGGTAGCTAAAACTAAGATAACAGTTTTGAACTGTGGTGTTGGAAGACTTTTGAGAGTCCCTTGGACTGCAAGGAGATCCAACCAGTCCATCTTAAAGGAAATCAGTCCTAAATATTCATCTGAATGACTGATGCTGAAGTTGAAACTCCAAAACTTTGGCCACCTGATGCAAAGAACTGACTTATTGGAAAAGACCCTGATGCTGGGAAAAATTGAAGGCAGGAGAAGGGGACAACAGAGGATGAGATGGTTGGATGGCATTACCAACTCGATGGACATGAGTCTGAGTAAGCTCTGGGAGTTGGTGATGGACAGGGAAGCCTGGCGTGCTGCAGTCCATGGGGTCGCAAAGAATCAGACACGTCTGAGAGACTGAACTGAACTGAACTGAAGATAACAGTTCTCTAAGTTTGAGTGAACTCCGGGAGTTGGTGATGGACAGGGAGGCCTGGCGTGCTGCAATTCATGGTGTCACAAAGAGTCAGACACGACTGAGCGACTGAACTGAACTGAACTGAATAAATTGCCAAAGAATAAGAAAAATCTCTTTATTCAAAAGTAACTGATTTGGCCAGGGGCAACACTAATCTACACTGCCTGTCTATTAATTACTCAATAATGATCCCAACATTTCCTTTCCTGAGATACCAAACTAGACACAGCCACACAGGTTTACTGCGTGTCTGATGCCTATTTCCTCTCTGGCTGTCAGCAATTCTGCTCAGCTCCCACACAAGACAGCTACTCTAGCACATTCATGGGCACACTCTGAGGAAAAAAGTATGCTATTTCTGTATCTTGAATTGCTGCTAGCTGAGCTGAGTTCTAATTTCTTCAGGAACACCTTGAAGAAAGACACCTAAGTAGTGACATATGCTGCTTAATCCAATGAATTATAAACTCTAATGTGTTGTATTCTTATGTCTTCATGATACTCCTTAGAAAGTATGGGATCAATAAACTACAAAAATATCATTAAAAAATACAAACAATGATATCTCACATCCTTAGTCCACTTTAATTACATTAAATAAAATTTTTATACATAGCAAAACAACAACAACAAAAAGTACCTGACTTGGAATTAAAAACAATGTGTCTTCATGTGTAGCCTTTGGCAACTTATTGAATTATTTTAAATACCCTACTGCCATGTATGTGTCATTCTAGAATACATGTTGTTGTTGCTGTTGAGTTGCTCACCGGTGTTCAGCTCTTTGTGATCTCAAGGATTACAGCATGCCAGGCTTCCCTGTCCTTCACTATCTGCTGAAGTTTCCTCAGATTCATGTCCATTGAGTTGGAAATGCTATCTAAACATCTTATCCTCTGTCACCCTCTTCTCCTTTTGCCTTCAATATTTCCCAGCATCAGGGTTTTTTCCAATGAGTCAGCTCTTCAAATCAGGTGGCCAAAGTACTGGAGCTTAAACTTCAGCATCAGCCCTTCCAATGAATATTCAGGGTTGATTTCTTTTAGGATTGACTGGTTTGATCTCCTTGTTATCCAAGGGACTCTCAAGAATCTTCTCCAACACCACAGTTTGAAGGCATCAATTCTTCTTCTTTATGGTCCAACAATCACCTCCATACATGACTACTGGAAAAACCATAGCTTTCATTATATGGACCTTGGTTGGTAAAGGTTGTCTTTGCTTTTTAATATGTCTGGGTTGCTCATAACTTTCTTTCCAAGGAGCAAGCATTTTTTAATTTCATGGCTACAGTCACCATTCCCAGTGGTTTTGGAACCCAAGAAAATAAAGTCTGTCACTGTTTCCATTTTTTCCCCATCTATTTGACATGAAGTGATGGGACTGTATACCAACATCATAGTTTTTTGATTGTTGAATTTTAAGCTAGCTTCTTCATTCTCCTCTTTCACCTTCATCATAGGGCTCATTATTTCATCTTCACTTTCTGCCTTTAGGGTGGTGTCATCTTTGTATCTGAGGTTATTGATATTTCTCCTGGCAATCTTAATTTCAATTTGAGCTGCATCCAGCTAGTAATTCCCCATGTTGTGCTCTGCATATAAGCTAAATAAGCAGGGTGACAATATACATCCTTGATGTACTCCTTTCCCAATTTTGAAGTGGTCTGTTGTTCCATGTAAGGATCTAACTGCTACTTCTTGACCTACATACAGGTTTCTCAGGATATGGGTAAGAGAATCCTGAAATTCTCCTAAAGAATTGTCAGTTCAAATTGACAGTTTGTTGTGATCACACTGTCAAAGGCTTTAGTGTAGTAAATGAAGCAGAAGTAGATGCTGTTCTAGAATTCCTTTGCTTTTTCTATGATCTAACGGATGTTGGCAATTTGATCTCTGGTTTCTCTACCTTTTGTAAACCCAGATTCTACAACTGGAGGTTCTTGGTTCACACACTGCTGAAACGTAACTTGAAGGATTTTGAGCATAATCTTGCTAGCATGTTAAATGAACAAAATTTTACAGTAGCTTGTACATTTTTGGCACTGCTCTTTTTTGGGATTGAAATGAAAACTGACCTTTTCTAGTCCTGTGGCCACTGCTGAGTTTCCCAAATTTTCTGGTATATTGAGGGCAGCAGTTTAACCATATCATCTTATATGATTTGAAATAGCTCAGCTGAAATTCCATCAGTTCTATGAGCCTTGTTCGTAGTAATGCTTCCTAAGGGCCTCTTTACTTCAGACTCCAAGATGTCAGGCTCTAGGTGAGTGACCACATTATTGTGGTTATCTGGGTCATAAACACTTTTTTGTATAGTTCTTGTGTGTGTCCTTGCCATCTCTTGTTAACCTCTTCTGCTTTTTTTCTGTCTTCACCACCATTTCTGTCCTTATCATATTAATTCTTGCATGAAGTGTTCACTTGATATCTCCAATTTTCTTGAAGGGACCTCTAGTCTTTCTCATTCTATTGTTTTCTCTACTTTTTGAACTGTTCATTTAAGAAGGCCTTCTTATCTTTCTTTGCTATTCTCTGGAACTCTGCACTCAGTTGGGTATATCTTTCCCTTTTCTCCCTTGCTTTTCGCTTCTCTTCTTTCCTCAGCTTTGTATAAAGACTACTTAGACAACCACCTTGCCTTCTTGCATTTCTTTTTTTTTGGATGGTTTTTGTCACTGAATCTTGTACATCTATGAACCTCTGTCTATAGTTCTTCAGGCACTCTGTCCATCAGATCTAATCCCTTGAATATATTCATCACCTTCACTGAATAATCATAAGGGGTTTGATTTATGTCATACTTCTATGGCCTATTTGTTTTCCCAATTAAAGCCTGAATTTTGCATAAAGGAGCTCATGATCTGAGCCACAGTCAGCTCCATGTATTGTTTTTGTTGACTGTATATAGCATCTCCATTTTCGGCTGCAAATAATATAATCAATCTATAATCAGTCTGATTTCAGTATTGACCATTTGGCGATGTCCTGGTGTAGAGTTGTCTCTTGTGTTGTTGGAAATTGATGTTTGCTACAACCAGCGCATTCTCTTGACACAACTCTGTTAGCCTTTGCCCTACTTCATTTTGCAATCCAAGGCCAAACTTGCCTGTTACTCCAGGTATATCTTGACTTTGTACTTTTCCTTTCCTTTCCCTATAATGAAAAAAACTTTTTTTTTTTTTTTTTTTTTTTGCTGTTAGTTCTAGAAGGTCTTGTAGGTCTTCACAGAACTGTTAAACTGCAGCTTCTTCAGCATCAGCAGTTGGGGCATAGACTTGGATGACTGTGATGTTGAATGGCTTGCCTTGGAAATGAACCGAGATCATGCTGTTGTTCTTGAGGTTGTACACAAGTACTGCATTTCAGACACTTTTGTTGATTATGAGAGCTACTCCATTTCTTCTACAGGATTTTTGCCCACATTAGTAGATATAATGGTTATCTGAATTAAATTTGCCTATTCCTGTCCATTTCAATTCACTGATTCCTAAGATGTCAAAATTCACTCTTGCCATCTCCTGCTTGAGCACGTCTAATTGTCCTTGATTCATGGAGCTAACATTTCAGGTTATTATGCAATATTACTCTTTACAGCATTGGACTTCACTTTCACTACCAGATACATCCACAGCTAAGCATCGTTTCCACTTTGACCCACCAGCTACATTCTTTCTGGAGCTATTAGTATTTGTCTTCCGCTTTTTCCTGGAGAAGGAAATGGCAGTCCACTCCAGTGTTCTTGCCTGGAGAATCCCACGGACGGAGAAGCCTGGTGGGTTGCGGTCCACGGGGTCGCAAAGAGTCGGACACGACTGAGCAACTTCACCTTCACCTTCACCTCCGCTTTTTCCTGGTAGCATACTGGACACCTTTTGACCTACGTGGCTCAACTTCTGGTGTCATATCTTATTGCCTTATCATACTGTTCATGTAGTTTTCACAGCAAAATACTGGAGTGGTTTGTCATTCCCAGATGTGTATAAGAGACAGGTCTAATACCATTACCATACTGGACACCTTTTGACCTACGTGGCTCAACTTCTGGTGTCATATCTTATTGCCTTATCATACTGTTCATGTAGTTTTCACAGCAAAATACTGGAGTGGTTTGTCATTCCCTGCTCCAGTGGACCACATTTTGTCAGAACTCTCCACTATGATCTGTCAGTCATGACTCATAGTTTCTTTGAGTTACACAAGCCCCTTCTCCATGACAAGGTTATGATCCATGAAGGGGAATAATACATGTACCAAAAAGTAAAAATTCAAGTCCAGAGAACATTCATGTGGAGAAGCAGGATTAGACTAGAGGAATATTTTAGAGAACACATTTTATTGAAATTCACACATATTTGATTCTTAGCTTCCTAGAAATATCAAACTTTCAGAAGTATTGTATGTATAAGATAACAAAAGCAGGTAAGAAGTTCAACACAACACCTTACTTTTTGTTATTAAATAACAAGATTGCATCTTTCTCTGCCTACACTCAAATATTTTTATAGCTTTGAATATTTCAATGAGAATTCATCACATTATATTTGATGCACACGTGATGATGAAATACCACATTTGATGTTTCAAGTGATGATGTAAATGGAAATTAAATTGATACTGAATTTAAAAAATACATTTGACTGTGAAAATCTATATTAACAAATCTAGTGTGTTTTCCTAAATATTCTTAAATATGCTTTCCAAAGTTTTCAGGGATCAGGTATAAAAATGGGTAGACATTTACCTCTAATTCCTGGTCCTAATGAGAATGTGCCATTCACATTATGGCCTGTTCCTCTTACTACATCCCTCCTGTTGGCAAGAAATCTAGAACAGCCTGTAGAGACATTCCCAAATTATAATTTCCAACAGGAAATGTTCAGTATCCAGCTATTGAAGAAATGACTCTACCCCTTTTTCATTTAATTCACAATATATCAAGTGATTATGTGTCTTTTATGTATGTATTTCTATTTACCTTAGACAGTTTACCTGAAATAAATGAAATAAATCTTATATACAAAATGATAAGATTTGGAGACACAAATATAATTCCTGCTGCTTATAATACAAAATTATACTCTGGACATGGAAGAAATAGTGTAAAATCTAAGCATATTAGCATGCTGTGTTGGACTTAGGACAGAAAATTCATGGAACAGGAGTTTGATTCAATTTGGATAAAGGGAAAACTGTTATTATCTACAAAAACATGTTTCGTAGATACTCCCTCCTTATGGAAATGAGAATGATAACTGTTTTTTGTTTTTTTTTTTTGAGAAAAAGGATTGTTGTAAGCAAATATGAAATACAATGCTATTTTAGAGCTTATAGAAAATGTAAGGCTTTCTTAGGGTTCCTGGGGAATGTGGTTGCATTCCAGTTATTCTAATATTCTACATATGTACCACTGTGTAAATATCTGGATGCTTTTAAATTCTATGAATTACAGAGAAATAAAGAACAGTTTAAAACAATACGCTTCTTTATTCTGTGTGACTTTGATAACTAATTCAAAAACATATACTTTTAAATGCAGTCTACTAAAATATTGCATGGCCATAAAGTTTGTTTGAGTTTTACTGTAACATCATACAGAAAAACCCAAATGAACTTTCTGGCCAATCCAAAAGACAGTGGATCTGAGTTCAAAACTTGACTTTAAACTTTTTCTAAATATAGGCTAATCATCATGTTTGACTTCATAATAACTGTATCATTAGCAGCTGTGAAATATAACATATTAGGGCATGCAGAGCATACAATAAACATTCCGTTTTGACTAGTAACGGAACTAGTAAAGTAACTAGTACTTACAGCATTTTGACTAGTGTAAGTAATCACTATAATCAAACTATCTCTAAACAAAATAATTTAAGAACAAATTCTAGCTAAGGTAAAAATCCCTATAGCTCTTCAACATGAAAGATATTCCCAAGACAGATCTCAAACGTATTTTCACTGTGGCTTCCAGAAATATTTTATCAATAAATTTATACTCCTACTTTTAATTTCTCCCTAAATGAAGGTTATTAAGGATTGCTTTAAAATAAAATTTTCATTTTTAGTTTAATAATTTTATATGTATTAGTATATAGAAACAAAAGTAGTATTAATTCAAGAAATAGTCATCAAATACAAATTTGAGTATTTGATCAAGGGTTAATACAAATGTTCAATAATGTTTTCTGTGATTGTATTGTAATTAGAATGAAATAAACCAAGAAACAGTGTGAGGATGAATTACATTAAGTTACATATTGAGATGACTTTCGAATGGGAAATAGTCAGGGTACTCAAAAGCATGTCCTTAGTTCTCCCAGGTAATCAAGTTATGTAATCATGTCTATTCCAGATGAGGTTGTGCTTTATACTGTCATCTCTTTCATGTCATGATATTTTCATTATTCATGACTGACTTTTCACTAATCATGGAGACAACTCCATCTGAAGGAAGAATTTCAAGTTGCAGCTTCCAGTGAATTTAGTTGAGACTTTTACATTTCTATTTAACATTCAAAAATGCTGTATGAGAAATTATACATCATCAAAGAACCCAATAAACTCCCAAAGTTAGAAAAATAGGATCTGAAAATATTATACAAGCATAAAGATGATAATATGCATTTAGGAATATTGCCAAGGCATCTATTAAGTGTTTCAGAATAACCTTAATCAAAAGTCATTTTACACGTTAGTTATTTAGATAGCCACAAAAAAGAGGCCACATTACATATAAATGTAACCAAATAACATTCTGAGTTCATTCCTGCTTACTAACTTAGGTAAGTTCAGTTTCTAAGATATTATGGTTTTATATTGATGTTTTATATTATCAATATAAATCTTTATATTATCAAAAAAATGTTGTTTTCAAGACCAATCTTCAAATTATTCCTCTTTTCCCCAATCTTGAATTTAGATAATCATAGAAATAAAATTCAAGACATATATTTAAATCTATTGTATCTTGAACATAGTGCTTCTTCATGTAACTGTAGAAATACGGTATGTTACAAAAAATTAGATAAATTATTTCAACAAGCAAAAGGCACATTCTTTAAACAACGATTTTGTTGCAGTTTCTCATTTATATTACTTTGTAAAGAAGTAAGTCAGCAGGAGTGGTTTGGCTAAAGTTCTCAAGCAAGTGTTTAGGGAGATATTTTAGTTACAAGTAGCTAAGTGTTTTGCAGTGTTATCTTTTATTTTGTTTGTTCATAAGTAATGTAATCTTCTTATTTATGTCCATGCATTGCTTTCAAAGCCTGCTCTTTGCAACACCTGTAGTATAATAATCTGTGGCAATGTTTAAAACGTAGCTTCATGAACGATTCCTCATCTGCTAAACCACAATTTCTATGGAGAGGTCCGAGGAATCTCAACAACTTCCTGTAAATTATACTGAAAATGAAGTTTGAGAATCAAGAACATGTAAAGAATATTCTAATCAGAGTCCATTGTAATGATAGTTGATATCATGATCTCATTTTTTTTTCCTTTGATTAAATTTTCATTTATGCCAATAGGAGCAACCCCAAGTCCAAGGTCAGGGGCAGCAGCCAATAAGAGCAACCCAACATCCAAGGAACAGTGGAGGAGCAACTCCATGTTGAAGGTAGGAGGGGTGATGTCATTCAAAGTAAGGAGCAGCGGCTGCACTTTGCTGGAGCAGCCGTGAAGAGATACCCCACGTCCAAGGTAAGAGAACCCAAGTAAGATGGTAGGTGTTGCAAGAGGGCATCAGAGGGCAGACACACTGAAACCATAATCACAGAAAACTAGCCAATCTGATTACACAGACCACAGCCTTGTCTAACTCAATGAAACCAAGCCATGACGGGTGGGGCAACCCAAGAGGGACAGGTCATGGTGGAGAAGTCTGACAGAATGTGGTCCACTGGAGAAGGGAATGGTAAAACACTTCAGTATTCTTGCCTTGAGAACACCATGAACAGTATGAAATGACAACATGATAGGATACTGAAAGAGGAACTCCCCAGGTCAGTAGGTGCCCAACACGCTACTGGAGATCAGTGGAGAAATAACTCCAGAAAGAATGAAGGGATGGAGCCAAAGAAAAAACAATACCCAGCTGTGGATGTGACTGGTGATAAAAGCAAGGTGCGATGCTGTAAAGAGTAACATTGATTAGGAACCTGGAATGTCAGGTCCATGAATCAAGGCAAATTGGAAGTCGGCAAACAGGAGATTGTAAGAGTGAAAGTCGACATTCTAGGAATCAGTGAACTAAAATGGACTGGAATGGGTGAATTTAACTCAGATGACCATTATACCTACTACTGTGGGCAGGAATCCCTTAGAAGAAATGGAGTAGCCATCATGGTCAACAAGAGAGCTTGAAATGCAGTACTTGGATGCAATCTCAAAAACAACAGAATGATCTCTGTTTGTTTCCAAGGCAAACCATTGAACATCACGGTATTCCAAGCCTATGCTCCAACAAGTAACTCTGAAGAAGCTGAAGTGGAATGGTTCTATGAAGACCTACAAGACCTTTTAGAACTAACACCCCAAAAAGATGTCCTTTTCATTATAGGGGACTGGAATGCAAAAGTAGGAAGTCGAGAAACACCTGCAGTAACAGGCAAATTTGGCCTTGGAGTATGGAATGAAGCAGGGCAAAGGCTAGTAAAGTTTTTCCAAGAGAACTCACTGGTCATAGCAAACACCCTCTTCCAACAACACAAGAGAAGACTCTACACATGGACATCACCAGATGGTCAACTCTGAAATCAGACTGATTATATTCTTTGCAGCCAAACATGGAGAAGCTCTATAGAGTCAGCAAAAATAAGACCAGGAGATGACTGTGGCTCAGATCATGAACTCCTTATTGCCAAATTCAGA
>SJYT01032627.1:326218-341210 GCA_006410635.1 Cephalophus harveyi
TAGGGTGAAATTACATGTATATGTAAAATTTATATATATATACATAATTTTTAAAAGACCTATAAAAATGAAAAAAAAAATTTCCACTTAAAAGCAAGACAAAGAAGATTTAAAATGGATTATATGTTTGAACTAGCATCCTTAAAAAAAAAAAGGTACGTATGATAAGCAGGGCTTCCCTGATGGCTCAGTTGGTAAAGAATCTGCCTGCAATACTGGAGACCTGGGTTCGATCCCAGGGTTGGGAAGATCCCCTGGAGGTGGGTATGGCCACGCAGTCTAGTATCCTTGCTTGGAGAATCCCCATGGGCAGAGGAGCCTGGGGATCTACAGTCCATGGGGTTGCAAAGAGTCGGATATGACTGAGTGACTTTCACTTATAATAAACAAATGAAAAGATCTGTCAATAGGGAATTTAAATATTTACCATAACCAATGCATGAAAGTGAAACGTGAAAGTGAAGTCGCTCGGTCGTATCTGACTGTTAGTGACCCCATGGACTGCAGCCTACCAGGCTCCTCCATCCATAGGATTTTCCAGGCTAGAGTACTGGAGGGGGGTGCCATTGCCTTCTTCGATACATCTATTAGAATGGCTAAAACTAAAACAGTATACACACCATTTACTAAAATTCTTTATTTTTTTGGCACAACTCTCCACACAATGTTTTATCTATCCATTCTATTCAGCCAGCGACATAGGTCACCTTTGAAATATCATCTAAAATTTGCACCACTGATATAATTCAAACTTAGAGTGGTCTGTCACAACTGAAAGTGTATATAAAATACCAGTATCTAAAATATAACATCTAAAAGGCTGCTACTCTTTAATCATCTCTTTTTATTTCATATATTTAATAAATATCTGTTGAACCCACTATGTTCCAGACAACGTTCCAGGACTACGAATATATCAGTGAACATAGTAGTCAAAATGACTCAGATCAGAGTTTCCTGTTGAGTTAGGTGAGAGAGATAATAAAGAAAAAAAGAGAGATTATAGGATATACTGACATATAGTGAAAATTGATGCGGTAAAGTAAAACATGAACAGGTGAAAGAGAGTGGAAGAATTGTTATATATATATATATATAAAACGTTTTCAAATTAACATATTTTAAATAGTGTACTCAAGAGAAATTTCAGTTTTTACACATTTTATTGTTTTATTAAAGGAAAATGAAACTGAAGAATCAACTTAGTTAAATTTACCTAAATGAAATGCAATATATTAACCTTTATATTCTGAGTTAAGTATTTAAAAGTACTAGGATAACAGACATAGGCACCCTATGCATGAGACTCTGACTATGGTTCAATATAACTTATTACATGCTATCTCGTTATTTCTAGGGCTTTGTTTGGGTTACTATAATCATTGTTGTTATTGTTATTAGTATTGATAGTAGTTGTATATTGGTTCAGCTTAAGCTTCTATTAGAAAGCAGAAAATTCCAGCTAGGTTAGTCTAGCTTGTCTAAATACTAGTGAAGGTGAAGGTGAAGGTGAAGTCACTCAGTCGTGTCCGGCTCTTTGCAACCCCGTGGACTGTAACCTACTAGGCTTCTCCAACCATGGGATTCTCCAGGCAAGAATACTGGAGTGGACTGCCATTTCCTTCTCCAGGGGATCTTCCCGACACAGGGATCAAACCCGGGTCTCCCACATTGGAGGCAGACGCTTTAACCTTTGAGCCACCAGGGAAGCTTTCTAAATACTGGGGGAAAAAAAAAAAAAAAACATAAACAAACAAAAAAAAAAACCTAGCATGGAATGAAACCTGAAAAAGTTGGTAATATTTAACTTGAATTAAAAAGATACTTGCTTCAATATTTCATGTGATTTTCTTCATTTTGATAAGGCCCAGATTCCTTTTCTTTAACTCTCAATGCATATATGTATAATCAAAGACAGGCTGAAAAATTCAATTTTTCTTTCTTTCTTTTAAAGAGAACACAAAAACTGAGCAGGGGTAAGAATAAGCATCACATAAAAAAGGAACACAGTAGGAAATTCTCTTATAGGTGGGTCTGTGGGGAGTTTTGGAATCTCAGAAGGCAACATAACTGGAAAAAAAAAAAAAAAAAAGAAAGAAAAGGAAAACCCACAATATACATGCCTAACCGCAACTCAAAAGGCTCTAACCTAACAACCTAATACACAGCCTGGTCTGCTCAGAAAACAAAGGCTTGAGAGAATACCAAAGGAGAGCTAGTCTGCTGCATAATAGCCGTCCCCCCCGGAGACAGAGAGGCAGGCTTGCAACAGACGGAGCCAGAAGGCAATGGGCTGCTGCAATCTCAGCCCCAGAGATGGCATCTTCCACCAAACAGTGAGCAGGCTCCCAGCTGCTAACCATGTCTTTCTGAGATCCTGGATGGTTGACAGCCACCACACAGGTTGCAGTCTGAAATCAGCTCTCCAGAGGAGACATACACCACATCTGAGACGGTGCTCTCACAGAGCACCCAGGAAAATGAGTGGCCGGGACCAAGGAGGTGGATGCATGGCTCACCTGGGACAGTGCACTCGCGAAGCACCCAGTCACTTGAGCTCTTCGGAATTGGGAATGACACAAAACACACACCCAACCCACACAGACTGAGCCAGAACTCTGTCTGAGTGTCTCCTGTGGAGGTATGGGTCAGCAGGGGCCTGCTCCAGGGGCAGGGGCTCTAGATGCAGTAGATCTGGGTATGGAATAAGCCCTCTTGGAGGAGGTCTCCATTAACCCCATTATAGAACCGCCAGAACTTACACAGGACTGGGGAAACAGACTCTTGGAGGGCACAAATAAAACCTTGTGCACACCAGGACACAGGAGAAAGGAGCAGTGAACCCACAAGAGACTGACCCAGAAAAACCCATGAGTGTTCAGGAGACTCCAGTGGAGGTGTGTGTCAGTGGAATCTTGCTGCAAGTCAGGGGCAGTGAATGCAGCAGTGTGTGCCTGAGATCTTTTGAAGAAGGTGGCCATTATCTAAATTACTTCCACCATAGTTTGGTCTCAGGTCAAGCAACAGGGAGCGAAACAGGCCTGCCCATCAACAGATAACTGGATTAAAGATTTACTGAGCATGGCCCGACCCATCAGCAAAAGACCCAGTTTCCCCCTCAGTCAGGCTCTACCACCAGGAAGCTTCCATAAGTCTCTTATCCTTATGCATCAGAGGGAAGACAAAATGAAAACAACAATCACAGAAAACTAACCAAACTGATCACAAGGACCACAGCCTTGTTTAGCTCAATGAAACTATGAGCACTACCATGTATGGCCACCCAACATGGACAGGTCATGGTGGAGAGTACTGACAAAACATGGTCCACTAGAGAAGGGAATAGCAAACCACTTCAGTATTCTTGCCTTGAGAACCCCATGAACAGTATGAAAGGGCAAAAAGATATGACACTGAAAGAATGAACTCCCCAGGTCAGTAGTTGCCCCATATGCTACTGTAAAAGAGTGTAGAAATAACTCCAGAAAGAATCAAGAGACAGAGCCAAAGCAAAAACAACACCCAGTTGTGGATGTGATGGGTTATGGAAGTAAAGTCTGATGCTGCAAAGAACAATATTGCATAGCAACCTAGACTGTTAGGTCCATTAATCAAGGCAAATTGGAAGTGGCCAAACAGGAGATGGCAAGAGTGAACATCGATATTTTAGGAATCAGTGAACTAAAATGGACTGGAATGGGTAAATTTAATTCAGATGACCAGTATATCTACTACTGTTGGCAAGAATCCCTTAGAAGAAATGGAGTAGCCATCATAGTCAGCAAAAGAGTCCAAAATGCAGTACTGGGATGTACTGTATTTTTTGAGACAGATCATTTTGTCTCAAAAATGACAGAATGATCTCTGCTCATTTCCAAGGCAAAGCATTCAATATCCCAGTAATTCAAGTCTATGCACCAACCAGTAATGCTGAAGAAACTGAAGTTGAAGGTTCTATGAAGACCTATAAGACCTTCTAAAACTAACACCAAAAAAAGATGTTCTCTTCATTATAGGTGATTGGGGTGCAAAAGTAGGAAGTCAAGAGTGACCTGGAGTAACAGGCAAATTTGGCCTTGGAGTACAGAATGAAGCAGGACAAAGGCTAACAGATTTGCCAAGAGAATGCACTGGACACAGAAAACACCCTCTTCCAACAACACAAGAGAAGACTACATGGGCACATCACCAGATGGTCAATACCAAAATCAGACTGAATATATTCTTTGCGGCCAAAGATGGAGAAGCTCTATCAGTCAGCAAAAACAAGACCAGGAGCTGACTGTGGCTCAGATCATGAACTCATTATTGCCAAATTAAAAATTAAATTGAAGAAAGTAGAGAAAACCACTAGATCATTCAGAATGGCCTAAATCAAACACCTTATGATTGTGCAGTGGAAGTGACAAATAGATTCCAGGGATTAGATCTGAAAGAAAGAGTGTCTGAAGAACTCCGGACAGAGGATCAGGACATTGTACAGGAAGCAATGATCAAGAACATCCCCGAGAAAAAGAAATGCAAAAGGCAAAATTTTTGTCTGATGAGGCTTTACAAATAGCTGGGAAAAGAAGAGAAAATAAAGGCAAGGAAGAAAAAGAAAAATATACCCATTTGAATGCAGAGTTTCAAACAATATCAAAGAGAGATAAGAAAGCCTTCCTCACTGATCAATGCAAAGAAATAGAGGAAAACAATAGAATCAAAAAGACTAGAAATCTCAAGAAAATAAGCAATATCAAAGGAACATTTCATGCAAAGATGGGCATAATAAAGGACAGAATTTGTATGGACCTAATCAAAGCAGAAGATATTAAGAAGAGGTGGCAGGAATAAACAGAGCTATACAAAAGAGATCTCCAAGACCCAGATAACCACAATGGAGAGATCACCTAGAGCCAGATGCTGGAATGCAAAGTGAAGTGGGCCTTAGGAAGCATCACTACAAATAAAGCTGGTGGAGGTGATGGGATTCCAGTTGAGCTATTTCAAATCCTAAAAGATGATGCTGTGAAAGTGCTGCACTCAGTATGTCAGTAAATTTGGAAAACTCAGCAGTGGCCACAGGACTGGGAAAGGTCAGTTTTCATTCCAATCCCAAAGAAAGACAATGCCAAAGAATGTTCAAACTATCGTACAATTACATTCATCTCACATGCTAGCAAAATAATGCTCAAAATTCTCCAAGCCAGGCTTCGACAGTATGTGAACTGACCATGAACTTCTAGATGTTCAAGCTGGTTTTAGAAAATGCAGAGGAGCCAGATATCAAATTGCCAACATCTGCTGGATCATTGAAACAGCAAGAGAGTTCAAGAAAAACATCCAGTTTTGCTTTATTGACTATGCCAAAGTCTTTGACTGTGTGGATCACAATAATCTGTGGAAAATTCTGAAAGAGATGGGAATACCAGACCACCTGAGCTGCCTGTTGAGAAATCTGTATGCAGGTCAATAAGCAACAGTTAAAAACAGTACCTGGAACAAGAGACCGGTTCCAAATCGGGAAAGGAGTACGTCATAGCTGTATATTGTGTCCTTGCTTATTTAACTTATATGCAGAGTACATCATATGAAACGCTGGGCTGGAAGAAGCACAAGCTGGAATCAAGATTGTTGGCTGCAATATCAATAACCTCAGATTTGCAGATCACACCACCCTTATGGCAGAAAGTGAATAAAAACTAGTCTCTCGTTGAAAGTGAAAGAGGCGAGTGAAAATTTTGGCTTAAACTCAACATTCAGAAAACTAAGATCATGGCATTGGGTCACTTCCATTCATGGCAAATAGATGGGCAGATAATGAAAACAGTGAGAGACTTTATTTTTTCACTGTAGGTGGTGACTGCATCCATGAAATTAAAAGATGCTTACTCCTTGAAAGTAAAGCTATGACCAATCTAGACAGCATATTAAAAAGCAGAGATATTACTTTGCCAACAAAGTATTGTCGAAGCTATGGTTTTTCCAATAGTTATGTATAGATGTGAGAGTTGGACTATAGAAAAAGCTGAATGTGTAAGAATTGATGCTTTTGAATGTGGTGTTGGAGACTCTTGAGATTCACTTGGACTGTAAGGAGATCCAACCAGTCCATCCTAAAGGAAATCACTCCTGAATATTCATTGGAAGGACTGATGCTGAAGGTGAAACTCCAATACTTTAGCCACCTGATGTGAAGAACTGACTCACTGGAACAGACCCTGATGCTGGGAAAGATTGGAGGTGGGAGGAGTAGGGGACAACAGAGGATGAGATGGTTGGACAGAATCCCGGACTTGATGGACATTAGTTTGGCTAGGCTTAGGGAGTTGGTGATGGTCAGGGAAGCCTGGCGTGCTTCAGTCCATGGGTTCACAAACAGTGGGACACGACTGAGCAACTGAATGGAACTGAACGCGTAAAAGGAACATAATTTTTCTTGGGAATATAAGAGGAATAGGCAGCTTTATACTGTCACCCTGCTTGTTTAACTTCTAAGCAGAGCACATCATGTGAATTGCTGGGCTGAATGAATCACAAGCTGGAAGCTCTTGGGAGAAATATCAAAAACCTAGGATATGCAAATGATACCACTGAATGACAGATAGTGAAGAGGAACTAAAGAGCCTCTTTTTGAAGGTGAAAGAGGAGAGTGATCACGCTGGCTTGAAACTCAACATTCACAAAACTAAGATCACGGCATCTAGTCCCATCACTTCATAGCAAATCAAAGAGGAAAAAGTGGAGAAAGTGACAGATTTTCTTTTCTTGGGCTCCCAAATCACTGAGGACTCTGACTGCAGTCATTAAATTAAACAGTGCTTGCTCCTTGAAAGGAAACTATGACATACCTAGATAGTGTATTAAAAAGTAGAGACATCACTTGCTGACAAAGGTCCATATAGTCAAAGCTATGGTTTTTCCAGTAGTCATGTATGGATGTGAGAGTTGGACCATAAAGAAGGCTGAAGTGAAAGTGGCACAACTGTGTGGGACTCTTTGTGACCCTATGGACTGTAGCCCCCCAGACTCCTCTGTGGAATTCTCTAGGCAAGAATACTGAAGTGGGTTGCCATTTCCTTCTCCAGGGGATCTTCCCAACCCAGGGACTGATCCCAAGTCTCTCGTGTCTCCTGCATTAGCAGGCAGGTTCTTTACCCTAATGCCACCTGGGAAGCCCGTGCTGCAGTCCATAGGGTCTCAAATAGTCAGACACGACTTAGTGACTGAAAAACAACAGCAATAATGGATAGGTAGTATATTATCAATATTGTAACTTATTCCAAATGAATGAAGAGAAGAGAGAAGAAGAGAAATAAGAACATAAATATCTGCATATGGTCTGACTATAGAGAGGAATATATTACTTCAAATCTGTTTATCCTTTGAATAAGTTATGAAGTATATAATGAAAAGTCTCCCTTCCTAACAGCCAGCCAGCCAATCAGTTTCCCTACATGATGGCCAGGCAAGGTTTTCAGCTTTTAGAAAATCTCTACATCTGTATAAAGATAAACACACATATTATATTTTAATTTTCTTATACAAAAGATAGTGTGTTCAACACATTATAGTATGCTTTACAATTTATATCATATCTTATAAATCACTCTATCAATACAGAAACATGATTTTTAATTTTAAATGATTTCATTATATGGATAAATTATATGATCAAGCTTGAGATGTGTATAAGAGACAGCTTCTACTTACATACCTGGAATCCTATTATTTTCTGCATTTTGAGTGGTAGATTGGTAAGAAGACATTTTTATATTTTAATATTTTGCTTATTTTGTATTATACCTATTCCTAAGTATTGTTATTATAAATGAACATGTTTCCCATTATGTTTTTAAAGTAATTGATTTCTGTAGATGCACTCAGACAATTTAAAACATATTTTCATTAACTACTTTATGTAATAGATTATTTTGGAATTCCAAAGTATACAACTTTCAAACAACATAATATGTGCAAAAATTCTTTAGAGAAAGTTGGAAAAGAGATATACTCATCCAGGAACAAGTTCAAGTGTGTGTAAGAACTAAGCATTACATTCAGAATAGCACATCTGGAATAGAGCTTCCACAAAGAAGCTGAATCGACAGATACCCAGACATCCTTGCCTGTGCAGTTATCAGAAGTACAAAACAAGGATACATTAACATACCCAACTGACTTTTGTAATTTATAAGGCAGTCTTGAAAATGTTTCTACCAATTAGAATAGTTTTGTTGGACATATTATTTTGTTGATAATGTCTTTATTTTCGACTGCATAGAATTAATATTTATATAAGCTATAATAAATAGAATTTGTTATGTATTAGTTATTATACTTTAAAACCAAAATACCCTGATGCTGGGAATGATTGAAGGCAGGAGGAGAAGGGGATGACAGAGGATGAGATGGTTGGATGGCATCACCAACTCAATGCACATGAGTTTGAGTAAGCTCCAGGAGTTGGTGACAGACAGGGAATCTGGCATACTGCAGTCCATGGGGTCACAAAGAGTTGGACATGACTGAGTGACTGAACTGAACTAAACTGATAACAAGGTAAGCTATACCAAACAGGAAAATATGATATTTATAAATGTATATTTAGCTATATTCAAATGGACATTACTATATAAACATATTGTATTTTGAATTGTTGAAATGATTTAAATAAAATTAAAGTACAGTTTTTTAAAAAAAAAAACATTTCAAATTGGTAACATTGAGTAAAGAAAGATATTTGAAGATTTTTTTCATTCTTTTTTTTTCTGTCAGCTCAACAGCTAACAATTCTTCCAATATTCATAAGAGAAGCTAAAAATTTCAGATGCTTTTCTTGCTTCTTGTGTCTAGAGTATGGTACTTGATCTTATTTTATTTGAGAAGAAAGCATTAAGGGGAAGAATTCACCTGGCATATATGGCAGAAAAAAAGGATACAGTCGTACTTTGTTTTAATGTATTTTGCTTTATTGAGCTTTGCAGACATTGCCTTGTTTAAAATTGAAGATTTTTTTTGGCAGTCTTGTACTGAGAATGTCTGTTGGGGCAATTTTTCAAAAGCATTTGCTCAGTTCTTTTTTTTTTTTGTGCCATATTTTATTAATTCTCACCACATTTCAAACTCATTCTTTACTATTATATTTTTATGGTAATCTGTATTACTTTGCGGTATCACCTGTGATAAACACTGTGTGTATTCTGACTGCTGCTTTGACCCGCATTCTCACATCTTTCTCCCTCTCCTCAGCCCTGTTTCCTGAGACACATCAATGACTTCTGTGGGTTCAAGTGAAAGAAGAATCACATGTCTCTCACTTTAAATCAAAATCTAGAAATCATCGAGCTTAGTTAAGAAGGCATGTCAAAAATCAAGACAGGCCCACAACCAGGCTTCTTGTGCCAAATATAATAGTATGCAACGCATTGTGATGCCAAGAAACAGCTATTGAAGGATCTTACAAGTGCAGCTCCAATGAAGACATGAATGATAGAAAAGCCAAACAGCTTTAATGCTGAGAAGGAGGGTGGAAGATCAAACCAGACATATTCCCTCAAGTCAAAACCTAATCTAAGCAAGGCCCTAACTCTCATCAAGTCTAGGGAAGCTGAGAGAGGTGAAAAAGCTGCAGAGAAAAGTTTGAAGTTAGCAGATGTTGGCTCTTAAGATTTAATGAAAGAAGCCACCTCCACAACACAAAAGTAGAAGGGAAAGCAGCAAGTGCTGATGTAGAATCTGCAGCAAGTTATCCACAAGATCTAGCTAAGAAAATCAACGAAGTTGGCTACACTAAACAAGAGATTTTCCATGCATATGAAACAGCTTTCTATTGAAAGAAGATGCCAAATAGGATTTTCATATCAGGAGAGGATAAGTCAATGTCTGGCCTCAAAGTTAGGACAGGCTGATTCTCTTGTTAGGGGTTAATGCAGCTTGCAACACGAAGTTTGAAATCAGTGTTCTGTCAGCATTCTAAAAATCCTAGGGTCTTAAGAATTGTGCTAAATCTTGTGCTTGTGCACTGTAAAAGAACAGCAAAGCCTTGATTACAGCACATCTGTTTACAGCATGGTTACTGCACATTTTAAGCCCAGTATTTAGACCTACTGCTCAGAGAAAAAAAGAGAAAAGGATTCTTTCAAAATATTACTGCTCACTAACAATGTACTTGGTCACCCAAGAACTTGGATGAAGATGTATAATTAGAAGAATGTTTTCATGCCTGCCAACCCAACATCCATTCTGCATCCCATAGATCAAAAAGTGATTTACCTAACTTTATAAATTAGCCCGATTCTGTCCTAATTACTTTTGTTAAAAAATGCTAAATAATGAATTTCACCTTGGCACTATTGATATTGGGCTAGATACTTCCTTATTTGTAGCCAGGGACTGGTTGTCCTTTACACTGTGGGATGCTTGTAAGCCTTTATCCACCAGCAACAGAATCATATGTGATGATAACCAAAAATATCTCAGGACATTGCCACATGCTTTATCCGAGACTGAACTGCCCACACCTCAATTGATAACAAGAGCTACAAATATATTGATAGATACTGGGAAGGAAAATTTGATGAAATGATACATACTGTGATATTTTCTAATAAAAAAGATGTCTCTTTCAGTAAAAAAACATGGAAAGATATTCCCTCAGAATGATAAAGGTAACTGAAAATGCTTATAAAATTTTAATATTAAATATGTATTTTATTAAAAGAAAGGGAGGCACACATTTTATCTCTCAGAATAAAACTAAATCAGGGATTCTCCAATGAATAGTTCAGAGAGAAAATTAAAGGTCTTCAGAATACATAGTATTATCATTAGTGATGGAACAGTAACAATAGCAATATTGCTAAAAAGATGAAATCAATATTTTGTGCTCTCTGTTTCTCAATTATGTGCTGTTTGCACAAAATAATTTCCAGCTTATTACCAATTACTTACATAATTCCTGTGGCTATATAGCATTCATTTATTAGTTCTGTATTAGTGTCTTCATTATGCCATATATTTGGATGTTTGTGTCACTTTCAACTTTTTCACTATTTTAACAACATAATATGGATAATAACATATATCACTCATTTATAATAATAATATATAATATGATATATAATAATATCATTCATAGCACTTTTCTGTAATTTTTTATTTGATTTTTTTTCCTTACTATAGAATATCTAAATTGTCAGATTAAAAAAAAATAGAATATTTTGAAGATCTTGAAACAATTTGTGGTCAAATGCATTTGTAATAGTATTCTAGTTTTAGTATACAAACAATTTGTAGGAACTTCTATTTTACTGTGATTTTAATATGATTGGATTGATTTCTATTTGCAATTGAATTTTTATGGAAAAAAGTTAATTTAATATCAGAATAAAACAGTAACTGTCTCTTATACACATCTCGAGACTGTTTATTACCTGTGGGACCTCAGCCTTCATTCTATTTGTCCATCTATCAATACATTTTATATGGATAAGTTATAAACACAGATATATGTAATATATATCATGTATGTATACACATATGCAGTAATTTGAGTAGTTACTTGGTTTGCTTTTAAAGTATTGCACCTTATGTATAAAAGCCGAAGGAAAACATATCAAAACAAAAACATTTCATATTATTAAGAGAGCTGTTGAATAATTCACCATATTTTCTGTGTAGTACAGATATGAAACTATTGCATTTCATTTCAGAGAAAAGGTTGAAAAATTACTCTATGGGAAGGCATGAATATGGTTAATTTACTGTCACTTGGAGCTTTGGTCCTCTGTCATGCAGTTAAACTTATTTTTATCTGTCCACTTAGAAAATGAGTAGACCTCAGTGAAGTGTTCATAAAAATAAGATTTACTTAAGATTGATGAATGGAAAATGAGTTGAATGCAAAATAGGATGTTACATCTTTCTAGTGACTTAAACATTCATACTCCTTATTGAAGATAGCAATCTGCTCTCTAAAATCAGGATTTATTGCAATTATATTAGTAATCAGTTGCTTTTTCATACGGGGTAACACAGTAATCCTTATGTATTCATGATTCACTTTTTTCTACCTGATGTATAGAGCTAAACACTTATTTCTCAATATTGCCACATTGTCACTGGTAGTTTTTAATATTCCTAATTTAAAACAAACAAGCAATAATTTTTCAGATATGGATAATCATTTCTCTCCAAGCATTTTTCAAGCTATTTAAATAGTCCTCTTTGTTAAAAATGCCAAATTACAATGTACAATTTTAAGTGTATTTTAAAGTGTACACTTCTGTAACAAGTGTCAAGTGGCTAAGTTATGAATGCAAGTTGTTATGAAAGGTTGTTTATTATTGTTAGAATATGAATATTAGTTTTGGTTATATTAGAGTTAAGGCTGAGCACTGAAGAATTGATGCTTTTGAACTGTGGTGTTGGAGAAGAGTCTTGAGAGTCCCTTGGACTGCAAGGAGATCCAACCAGTCCATTCTGAAGGAGATTAACCCTGGGAATTCTTTGGAAGGAATGATGCTAAAGCTGAAACTCCAGTACTTTGGCCACCTCATGCGAAGAGTTGACTCATTGGAAAAGACTGATTCTGGGAGAGATTGGGGGCAGGAGGAGAAGGGGACAACCGAGGACGAGATGGCTGGATGGCATCACGGACTCAATGGACGTGAGTCTGAGTGAACTCCAAGAGATGGTAATGAACAGGGAGGCCTGGCGTGCTGCGATTCATGGGGTCACAAAGAGTCAGACATGACTGAGTGACTGAACTGAACTGAAGGATAGAAAATATTAAGTGAAACTAGCATAGAGGAGTTTTTAACTACCTTTATTCTGACACTCATCTATAAACTAGAACATTGACACCAATATCCAGAGTCTCTTAAGAAGTGATGTCTTTGCCAATGAAAATATTAATAACATTCTTACCAAAATACCTTGAGAACTATGTATGTCAGTCCATCCTAAAAATCAACAGTTATAGTCTTTTTTCACACATGGAAAAGAAGCTAATTTTAAAATGTCTGACTTGAGACTTTCCCTAGAGAAGAGAAAAGCCTGGTCATGAAAACCTAGACTTGTTGGTGGGAATGCAAACTAGTACAACCACTATGGAGAACAGTGTGGAGATTCCAACCAACATATGACCCAGCAATCCCACCCCTGGGCATACACACCGAGGAAACCAGAAATGAAAGAGACACGTGTACCCCAATGTTCATCGCAGCACTGTTTATAATAGCCAGGACATGGAAGCAACCTAGATGTCCATCAGCAGATGAATGGATAAGAAAGCTGTGGTACATGTACACAATGGAGTATTACTCAGCCATTAAAAAGAATACATTTGAATCAGTTCTAATGAGATGGATGAAACTGGAGCTGATTATACAGAGTGAAGTAAGCTGAAAAGAAAAACACCATTACAGTATACTAACACATATATATGGAATTTAGAAAGATGGTAATGATAACCCTGTATGCAAGACAGCAAAAGAGACACAGATGTATATAGAACAGTCTTTTCGACTCTGTGGGAGAGGGAGAGGGTGGGATGATTTGGCAGAATGGCATTGAAACATGTATAATATCATACATAAAAAAAAGAAAACCTAGAATTGCTATTGATTCACAATACAAACATTTGGCTAAGAGCAGACTTGTGCACACACACACAGAAATATACTTACAGAGAATTAAATTCGGTCTCTCAGATTGATCTCAAATGATATCAGTCAGTTTTTTTTTCTGTCTATGTAGGCCTCAATTTCCTACTCCAAAGAATGGTGCAAGACTAACTATATTGGGTTCCTTTGAGGGAATAATCATAATAGCCTAGATATTTTATTTGATAAGTACTCAACATTCCAGAAATATCAGCTGTTATTATTATTTTCCTATTAAATATATGATATGATGAATACTGGCTTCCCTGGTGGCTCAGAGGTTAAAGCATCTGCCTCTAATGCGGGAGACCCAGGTTCGATCCCTGGGTTGGGAAGATCCCCTGGAGAAGGAAATGGCAATCCACTCCAGTATTCTTGCCTGGAGAATCCCACGGACGGAGAAGCCTAGTAGGTTACAGTCCACGGGGTCGCAAATACAGAGGGAATGATCAAGCTTGGAAACAGTCCAGAACACCTGTTACTGAAGCAAGACAAAGAAAAGGAAACAGTGGCATTCCATTTGACTAAGAATCATTAATATATATTTTTATTACATTTCAACATGGTTCATTGAAGAACTGTAAATTGGGTTATTTGCTTCAATGAGTAAGATAACATTTTAACAATTCTTTGAAAAGTCAAAGCCAAATGGCATCATTAATAGAAAAGGATATCTTTTTTTTTTGGGGGGGGAGCTGTTTTGGAAATTTCATAATTCCATTATTTTTGGTTAAAAGAAAAACTGCCTATAACCAATATAATATCAACACCAAGAGAAATCTAAACTCCTTCTATAAATAGAGGCCATCATGACTTGAAGTGATGTATGAACATTTGAGGGTCTTTACTTGACTGTATTTCACATCAATCTGCATTAGCATCAGAGATTCTTAGTTCAGTTCAATTCAGTCACTCAGTCTTGTCTGATTGTTTGTGACCCCATGAATCGCAGCACGCCAGGCCTCCCTGTTCATCACCATCTCTCGGAGTTCACTCAGACTCACGTCCATTGAGTCCGTGATGCCATCCAGCCATCTCATCCTCGGTCGTCCCCTTCTCCTCCTGCCCCCAATCCCTCCAGCATCAGAGTCTTTTCCAATGAGTCAACACTTCACATGAGGTGGCCAAAGTACTGGAGTTTCAGCTTTAGCTTCATTCCTTCAAAGAAATCCCAGGGCTGATCTCCTTCAGAATGGACTGGTTGGATCTCCTTGCAGTCCAAGGGACTCTCAAGAGTCTTCTCCAACACCACAGTTCAAAAGCATCAATTCTTCAGTGCTCAGCCTTCTTCACAGTCCAACTCTCACATCCATACCTGACCACAGGAAAAACCATAGCCTTGA
>SJYT01032627.1:352315-400204 GCA_006410635.1 Cephalophus harveyi
TCACTTTGATGTTTGATCAAAGTGATTAGATAACTAATCAAACTGATCACTACAGTCTTGTCTAACTGAAACTATGAACATGACCTGTGGCCATCCAAGATGGATGGGTCATGGTGGAGAGTTATGACAAAACTTGATCCCCTGGAGAAGGGAATGGAATACCACTTCAGTATTCTTGCCTTGAGAACCCCATGAACGGTATGAAAAAGCAAAATGATAGGACACTGAAAAATGAACGTCTGTAGGTGCCCAATATGCTACTGGAGAAGAGTGAAGAAATAACTCCAGAAAGAATGAAGAGACAGAGCCACAGTGAAAACAATACCCAATTGTGGATGTGACTGATGATGGAAGTAAACTCCAATGCTGTAAAGAAAAATATTGCATAGGAACCTGGAATGCTAGGCCCATGAATCAAGGTAAATTGGAAGTGGTCAAACAGGAGATGGCAAGGGTGAACATTGACATTTTAGGAATCAGTGAACTAAAATGGACTGCAATGGGTGAATTTAACTCAAATGACCATTATATCTACTATTGTGGGGAAGAATCTCTTAGAAGAAATGGAGTAGCCATCATAGTCAACAAAAGAGGCAAAATGCGGTAGAGGGGTGCAATCTCAAAAATGACAGATTGATCTCTGTTCATTTCCAAGGCAAGCCATTCAATATCACAGTAATCCAAGTCTATGCTCCAACCACTAACGCAGAAGAAGCTGAATTGGAACATTTCTATGAAGACCTACAAGACCTTTTAGAACTAACACCCAAAAAGATATACTATTCATCATAGGTTACTGGAATGCAAAAGTAGGAAGTCAAGAAACACCTGGGGTAACAGGCAAATTTGGCCTTGGAATACAAAATGAAGCAGGGCAAAGGCTAATAGGGTTTTGCCAAGAGAACACACTGGTTATAGCAAACACCCTCTTCCAACAATATGAGAAATGATTCTACACATGGACATTACCAGTGGGTCAATACTGAAATCAGATTGATTATATTCTTTGCAGCCAAAGATGAGGAAGCTTTATACAATCAGCAAAAACAAGACCAGGAGCTGACTGTGGATCAGCTCATGAACAACTTATTGCCAAATTTAGACTTAAATTGAAGAAAGTAGGGAAAACCACTAGGCCATTCAGGTATGACCTAAATCAAATCCTTATGATTATACAGTAGAAGTGATAAATAGAATACAGGAATTAGATATGATAGACAGAGTGCCTGAAAAACTGTGGACGAAGGTTCATGACATTGTACAGGAGGCAGTGATCAAGACATATCAAACTAGGAGATAATAAGTAAAAACAAGTATTTTTGTACTTCACAAAATATAAGGAAATGAGTAATTCATTAAAATAACAAACTTGTCTACATAACCTATATATAAACACTACATAACCTGTATACAAATAAACACACACACACATATAGAAAGAGATTACAAATTTTTTCTCCTCTGTTTTATTATTCCTTTCCTTTCTTAATTTGTCTCTATTTCATTCTTTCTATTATACATTGACATACTATTATTTCCTTATTTTCTGTATGCATTAACTAGATGAAGTCTTAGGTAAATATTTGAGAATAGAGAGGCTTGCCCTAACAATTTGAGACTAGAGGTTGGTTCCTTTGGCTTCCTAGCTATTGGTAGTTATCTTCCCAGGACACATTCCTCCCTCATATTTTAACTTACTACTAAAATTTATGACTGTATTATGTATTTTCATTAGCCTGCACCAAACATCATATATTTTGCTATCTTAACTCTCTAGATTTAAATACTAAGCTCTGTACATTTTGAGGACTTGATTCTTACCAGAAATGAACCTCAATTTACTCTTTGTTAAAATGAAAATAAGTTTTGCTGGCTCATTGCATAGCTGTGGAGATTGAAGAAGAAACACGCAACTAGAGGTATGGTAGCTGAATTTTAGTAGATGAAAAGGCAAAATGATAGGATACTGAAAGAGGAACTCCCCAGGTCAGTAGGTGCCCAATATACTACTGGAGATCAGTGGAGAAATAACTCCAGAAAGAATGAAGGGATGGAGCCAAAGCAAAAACAATACCCAGTTGTGCATGTGACTGGTGATAGAAGCAAGATCCGATGCTGTAAAGAGCAATACTGCATAGGAACCTGGAATGTCAGGACCATGAATCAAGGCAAATTGGAAGTGGTCAAACAAGAGATGGCAAGAGTGAATGTCAACATTCTAGGAATCAGCAAAATCAAATGGACTGCAATGGGTGAATTTAACTCAGATGACCATTATATCTACTACTGTGGGCAGGAATCCCTCAGAAGAAATGGAGTAGCCATCATGGTCAACAAAAGACCAAAATGCAGTACTTGGATGTAATCTCAAAAATGACAGAATAATCTCTGTTCGTCTCCAAGGCAAACCATTCACTATCACAGTTATCCAAGTCTATGCCCCGACCAGTAATGCTGAAGAAGCTGAAGTTGAACGGTATTATGAAGACCTACAAGACCTTTTAGAACTAACACCCAAAAAAGATGTCCTTTTCATTATAGGGCACTGGAATGCTAAAGTAGGAAGTCAAGAAACACCTGGAGTAACAGGCAAATTTGGCCTTGGAATGCGGAATGAAGCAGGGCAAAGACTAATAGAGTTTTGCCAAGAAAATGCACTGGTCATAGCAAACACCCTCTTCCAACAACACAAGAGAAGACTCTACACGTGGACATCACCAGATGGTCAACACCNAGGCCTCAGTGGAGGTGTGGGTCGACAGAGGCCTGCCGTGGGGTCAGAGGCACTGAATACACGAGTTCTGGCATAAGTTCTTTGGCGGAGGTCCCCATTACTGCCATTGTTACCATTGTTTGGCCTCAGGCCAAAACAGAGGGAGGGAACACAGCCCCACCCATCAACAGAAAATTGGATTAAAGATTTACTGAGCGTGGCCCTGCCCATTAGAGCAAGACCCAGATTCCCCCACAACAAGTCCCTCCCATCAGGAAGCTTCCACAAGCCTCTTATCCTTCTCCATTAGAGGGCAGACAGAATGGAAACCATGGCACCCCACTCCAGTACTCTAGCCTGGAAAATCCCATGGACGGAGGAGCCTGGTAGGCTGCAGTCCATGGGGTCACTGAGGGTTGGACACGACTGAGCGACTTCACTTTCACTTTTCACTTTCATGCATTGGAGAAGGAAATGGCAACCCACTCCAGTGTTCTTGCCTGGAGAATCCCAGGGACAGGGGAGCTTGGTGGGCTGCCGTCTATGGGATCGCACAGAGTCAGACATGACTGAAGTGACTTAGCAGCGGCAACCAAACTGATCACATGGACCACAGCCCTGTCTAACTCAATGAAACTATGAGTCATGCAGTGTAGGGTCACCAAAAACGATTGGGTCATGGTGGAGAGTTCTACAAAATATGGTCCATTGGAGAAGGGAATGGCAAACCACTCAGTATTGTTTCCTTGAGAAACCCCATGAACAGTATGAAAAGGCAAAAAGATAGGACACTGAAAGATGAACTCCCCAGGTCAGTAAGTGCCCAATATGCTACTAGAGAAGAGTGGAGAAATAACTCCAGAAAAAATGAAGAGACAGAGCCAAAGCAAAAACAGCACCCAACTGTGGATGTGCCTGGTGATGGAGGTAAAGTTCGATGCTATAAAGAGCAATGTTGCATAGGAACCTGGAATGTTAGGTCCATGAATCAAGGCAAATTGGAAGTGGTCAAACAGGAGATGGCAAGAGTGAACATCGACATTTTAGGAATCAGTGAACTAACATGGACTGGAATGGGGAGATTTAATTCAGAGGACCATTATATCTACTCCTGTAAGCAAGAATCTCTTAGAAGAAATGGACTAGCCCTCATAGTCAACAAAAGAGTTTGAAATGCAGTACTTGGGTGCAGTCTCAAAAGCAACAGGATGATCTCTGTTCATTTCCAAGGTAAACCATTCAATATCATAGTAATCCAAGTCTATGTCCCAACCATCAATGCCTAAGAAGCTGAAACTGAACAGTTCTATGAAGACCTACAAGACTTTCTAGAACTAACACCAAAAAACAATGTCCTTTTCTTCACAGGGGACTGGAATGCAAAAGTAGGAAATCAGGAGACACCTGGAGTAACAAGTAAGTTGGCCTTGGACTACAAAATGAAGCAGGGAAAAGGCTAACAGAGTTTTTCCAAGAGAAGGCACTGGTCATAGCAAACACCCTCTTCCAACAAGACAAGAGAAGACTCTACACATGGACATCACCAGATGGTCAATACTGAAATCAGACTGATTATATTCTTTGCAGCCAGAGATGAAGAAGCTCTATACAGTCAGCAAAAACAAAACGAGGAGTAGACTGTGAACTCTTTATCGCAAAATTCATAATTAAACTGAAGAAAGTAGGGAAAACCACTGGGCCATTCCACTAGATCACAAACCACTAAATCAAATCCTTTATGATTATACAGTGGAAGTGAAAAATAGATTCAAGGGATTAGATCTGATAGATAGAGTGCCTGAAGAACTATGAACAGAGGTTCCTGACATTGTACAGGAGGCAGTGATCAAAACCATCTCCAAGAAGAAGAAATGCAAGAAGGCAAAATGGTTGCCTGAGGGCTTGTTACAAATAGCTGAGAAAAGAAGAGAAGAGAAAGGCAAAGGAGAAAAGGAAAGATATATCCATCTGAATACAGAGTTTCAAGGAATATCAAGAAGAGATAAGAAAGCCTTCTTCAGTGATTAATGCAAAGAAATAGAGGAAAGCAATAGAATGGGAAAGACTCTTCCAGAAAATTAGAGATACCAAGGGAAGATTTCATGCAAGAATGAATGGACTCAGTAAAGGACAGAAATGGTAGGGACCTAACAGAAGCAGAATATATTAAGAAGAGGTGGCAAGAATACACAGAAGAATTATACAAAAAAGATCTTCATGACCCAGATAACCATGACAGCATGATCACTCACCTAGAGCTAGACACCTTGTAGTATGAAGTCAAGTGGGCCTTAGGAAGCATCACTATGGACAAAGCTAGCTGAGGTGATAGAAGTCCAGTTGAGCTATTTTGAATCCTAAAAGATGATGCTATTAAAGTGCTACACCTAGTATGCCAGCAAATTTGGAAAACTCACCAATGACCACAGGACTGGAAAAAGTCAGTTTTTATTCCAATCCCAAAGAAAGGCAATGCCAAAGACTGTTCAAACTACCGCACAATTGGACTCATCTCACACACTAGCAAAGTAATGCTCAAATTTGTCCAAGTGAGGCTTCAACAGTACATGAACCCAGAACTTCCAGATGTTCAAGCTGGATTTAGAAAAAGCAGAGGAACCAGAGATCAAATTCCCAGCATCTGTTGGACCATAGAAAAAGCAAGGGAGTTCCAAAAAAACATTTATTTCTGCTTAATTGACTATGTTAAAGCCTTTGACTATGTGGAACACATCAAACTGTGGAAAATTCTTAAAGAAATGGAAATATTAGACCACCTTACCGCCCCATGAGAAATCTGTATGTAGATCAAGAAGCAACAGTTAGAACCGGACATGGAACAATGGACTGGTTCCAAATTGGGAAAGGAGTACCTCAAAGCTGTATATTGTCATCCTGCTTATTTAACTTATATGCAGAGTACATAATGCAAAATGCCAAACTGGATGAATCATAAACTGGAATCAAGATTGCAGGGAGAAATGTCAATAACCTCAGATATGCAGATGACACAGCCCTTATGGCAGAAAGTGAAGAGAAACTAAAAACCCTCTTGATGAAAGTGAAAGAGGAGAGTGAAAAGGTTGGGTTAAACCTCAACATCCAGAAAATGAAGATCATGGCATCCGGTCCCATCACTTCATGGGAAATAGATGGGGAAACAGTGGAAACAGTGTCAGACTTTATTTTTGGGGGGCTCCAAAATCACTGCAGATGGTGACTGCAGCCATGAAATTAAAAGACGCTTACTCCTTGGAAGAAAAGTTATGACCAATCTAGATGGTATATTCAACAGCAGAGACATTACTTTGCCGACTAAGGTCCATCTAGTCAAGGCTATGGTTTTTCCAGTAGTCATGTATGGATGTGAGAGTTGGACTGTGAAGAAGGCTGATCACCGAAGAATTGATGCTTTTGAACTGTGGTGTTGGAGAAGACTCTTGAGAGTCCCTTGGATGGCAAGGAGATGCAACCAGTCCATTCTGAAGGAGACCAACCCTGGGATTTCTTTGGAAGGAATGATGCTGAAGCTGAAACTCCAATACTTTGGCCACCTCATGCAAAGAGTTGACTCATTGGAAAAGACTCTGATGCTGTGAGAGATTGGGGGCAGGAGAAGAAGGGGACGACAGAGGATGAGGTGGCTGGATGGCATCACTGACTCGATGGACATTAATCTGAGTGAACTCCAGGAGTTGGTGATGGACAGGGAGGCCTGGCGTGCTGCGATTCATGGGGTCTCAAAGAGTTGGACATGATTGAGAGACTGCACTGAACTGAAACTGATGCTATCTCTCTTGACATCTTGCTAAACAGACAAATTAATCTGCACTAATGGAATAGCCAGGAGAGATGTTTTTAAAAGACTTCTTAAGTGATCAATGCAACGAAATAGAGGAAAACAACAGAATAGGAAAGACTAGAGATCTCTTCAAGAAAATTAGAGATACCAAGGGAACGCTTGATGCAAGGATGGGCACAATTAAGGATAGAAAGAGTTTGGACCTAACAGAAGCAGAGGATATTAAAAAGAGGTGGCAAGAATACACAGAAGGACTATACAATAAAAGATCTTCATGACCCAGATAACCACGATAGTGTGATCACTCACCTAGAGCCAGGCATCCTGGAATGCAAAGTCAAGTGGGCCTTAGGAAGCATCTCTATGAACAAAGCTAGTGGAGGTGATGGAATTCCAGTTGAGCTATTTCAAATCCTAAAAGAGTGAAAGTGCCGCACTCAATATGCCAACAAATACGGAAAGCTCAGCAGTGACCACAGGACTGGAAAACATCAGTTTTCATTCCAATCCCAAAGGATGGCAATGAGAAAGAATGTTCAAACTACCCCACAGTTATGCTCATCTCACATGCTAGCAAAGTAATGCTCAAAATTCTCCAAGCCAGGCTTCAACAGTACGTGAACTGAGAACTTCCAGATGTTCAAGCTGGATTTAGAAAATGCAGAGGAACCAGAGAACAAATTGCCAACATCTGTTGGATGACAGAAAAAGCAAGAAAATTTCCGAATAAAGTCTACTCCTGCTTTACTGACCACTCCAAAGTCTTTGACTGTGTGGATTACAACAAACTGTGGAAAATTCTTCAGGAGATGGGAATACCAGACTACCTGATCTGCCCCCTGAGAAATCTCTATATAGGTCAAGAAGCAACAGTTAGTACTGGACATGGAACAACAGACTGGTTCCAAATTGGGAAAGGAGTTCATCACGATTATATATTCTCAGCCTGCTTATTTAACTTATATGTAGAGTCATAAGTGAAGTTGCTCAGTTGTGTCTGACTCTTTGCAACCCCATGGACTATAGCCCACCAGGCTCCTCCATCCATGGGATTTTCCAGGCAAGGGTACTGGAGTGGGTTGCCATTTCCTTGTCCAGGGGATCTTCCCAAACCAGGGATTGAACTCAGGTCTCCCGCATTGCAGGTAGAAGCTTTACCATCTGAGCCACTAGGGAAGCCTTATATGCAGAGTACATCATGTAAAATGCCAGAGTGGATGAAGCACAAGCTGAAATCAAGATTGCCAGGAGAAATATCAGTAACCTCAGATATGCATGACACCACCATTATGGCTGAAAGTGAAGAACTAAAGAGCCTCTTGACGAAAGTGAAGAGGAGAGTGAAAAAGCTGGCTGAAAACTCAGCCTTCAAAAAACTAAGATCATGGCATCTGGTCCCATCATTTCATGGCAAATGGAAAACAATGGAAACTATGACAAAATTTATTTGGGGGAAAAAAAGCTTCAAAAGATTTGATTCTGATGAACTGTGATGTTGAAGAATACTCTTGAGCATCCCTTGGACTGCAAGAAGATCAAACCAGTCAATCCTGAAGGAAATCAGTCATGAATATTCATTGGAAAGACTAATGCTGAAGTTGAAGCTCCAATAATTTGCCTACTTGACATGAAGAACTGACTCCATTAGAAAAGACCTTGATGCTGGGAAAGATGGAAGGCAGGAGGAGAAGGGGATAACAGAGGATGAGATGATTGGATGGTATCACCGACTCGATGGACATGAACTTGAGCAAGCTCTGGGAGTTAGTGATGGACAGGGAAGTCTGGCATGCTGCAGTCCATGGGGTCACAAAGAGTCAGAAATGAGTGGACAACTGTACTGAACTGAATGGATAATGTTGGAAGCTAAAGTCAGGCTGACACCTGTATTTTACAGTTGCTGATTTTGTTGTTGGAATTTACTTCAGCTAGGAAACTTTCTAGAGGTGTCTGAAGGAGTGAATAACACATACCGGGTGTGATTTTGATCTTATGCAACTTAAACTGCAAGACACTTGCTTTTATCACCTAAGGCTGAGGTCAGTCAAGGGTGCAATATAACTGGTGATTATAAAAGAGAGTCATGCTAACTGCTTCACAGGAGAATTGTGCCTTCTATTCTCTGCTTTTTAGAAATTATTTCAGACATTTTAAATTTCTAAATCATTGAACATTAAATTCCTAATCATGAATTATTTTGATAATAGCAATGACTTTTTAGTTAAAACATTAAAATAAAAAAATTTTGAGATTTTTTTTCTCAAAAAAAAAATTGAGATGTACATGTTAAGAAGTTGTAGAGCAAAATAATCTAAATCTATAATAGCAAAATTATACTGTGACATCTGTTCTTTTGAGTACATGTCCAAAGTAATTAATACAGAGAGTCACATTTACCTTTTCTATATCATAAGCTATGGTGATGATGATCTCATGGTTGACAAACCTATAATATAGAAAGTTACATGGCACACTGGGTTTTCTCTGAAGTATAATTCTGACATTTACTTTGAAAATGCCAGTAGTAATGAGAGGTCATATAGCCATAATATAGTCTTCAAGAACAATAAGGGTATATACATTGTGACTATGCTTTAAAGAAAGCCACTTTTCTTACTTGGTTCCTCAAATAAGTAACATAACTGATAGTCTATCAATTACAAATGTTTTCTTTTCAAAATTAGCTCCTGTAATTCCTATGGAATAACAGCCTCGAGAGAAAAATGTTTAATGCCATCCCTAAAGTCAATATTTTCTAGAGAATATCTTTTAATAAGTTCTTTGAAAACAATCATGAAGAACATTATTATAAATTTTATACATAATTTAATTTATACATTTTTATGCATAAATTTTATAAATAATTTTAAACTTTGATAAATTTTTAACATAAAGAAAAAAATGCCAGTGGTAGTCTCAGAAAAACAAAAAAGAAAAGCATGCCATGAGCTAATAGCAAGGGAAGGTGGTAGCATATTTTCTAAACAAAGCACAAAATTAATTAAAATTCCTGATTTCATATATGTTGTCCCTGGAGAAACTTACACTAGTTTTAATAAATATTTATCAAAATGCATCTTCGATATTTTCTTTCACCTTTTTCAATAGTGTTTACCATGAAGCATTGAGGAAGGTATAATTATCATCATTTAAAAAAGAAATAAATGGGAAATAGAACTTATTAGCAGTCCCAACTCAGTGGACATGAATTTGAACAAACTCTGGGAGACAGTGAAGGACAGAGGAGCCTGGTGTGCTGCAGTCCATGGGGTCGCAATGAGTTGGACATGACTTGGCAGCTGAACAACAGCAACAATAACAGTAGTAGAAATAGAACTTAAACTCAAGTTGTTCGGCTCAATGTTCAGTTCAGTTCAGTCGCTCAGTTGTGTCCAACTCTTTGCGACCCCATGAATCGCAGCACGCCAGGCCTCCCTGTAGGTCCCATCACTTCATGGGAAATAGATGGGGAAACAGTGGAAACAGTGTCAGACTTTATTTTTGGGGGGCTCCAAAATCACTGCAGATGGTGACTGCAGCCATGAAATTAAAAGACGCTTACTCCTTGGAAGAAAAGTTATGACCAATCTAGATGGTATATTCAACAGCAGAGACATTACTTTGCCGACTAAGGTCCATCTAGTCAAGGCTATGGTTTTTCCAGTAGTCATGTATGGATGTGAGAGTTGGACTGTGAAGAAGGCTGATCACCGAAGAATTGATGCTTTTGAACTGTGGTGTTGGAGAAGACTCTTGAGAGTCCCTTGGATGGCAAGGAGATGCAACCAGTCCATTCTGAAGGAGACCAACCCTGGGATTTCTTTGGAAGGAATGATGCTGAAGCTGAAACTCCAATACTTTGGCCACCTCATGCAAAGAGTTGACTCATTGGAAAAGACTCTGATGCTGTGAGAGATTGGGGGCAGGAGAAGAAGGGGACGACAGAGGATGAGGTGGCTGGATGGCATCACTGACTCGATGGACATTAATCTGAGTGAACTCCAGGAGTTGGTGATGGACAGGGAGGCCTGGCGTGCTGCGATTCATGGGGTCTCAAAGAGTTGGACATGATTGAGAGACTGCACTGAACTGAAACTGATGCTATCTCTCTTGACATCTTGCTAAACAGACAAATTAATCTGCACTAATGGAATAGCCAGGAGAGATGTTTTTAAAAGACTTCTTAAGTGATCAATGCAACGAAATAGAGGAAAACAACAGAATAGGAAAGACTAGAGATCTCTTCAAGAAAATTAGAGATACCAAGGGAACGCTTGATGCAAGGATGGGCACAATTAAGGATAGAAAGAGTTTGGACCTAACAGAAGCAGAGGATATTAAAAAGAGGTGGCAAGAATACACAGAAGGACTATACAATAAAAGATCTTCATGACCCAGATAACCACGATAGTGTGATCACTCACCTAGAGCCAGGCATCCTGGAATGCAAAGTCAAGTGGGCCTTAGGAAGCATCTCTATGAACAAAGCTAGTGGAGGTGATGGAATTCCAGTTGAGCTATTTCAAATCCTAAAAGAGTGAAAGTGCCGCACTCAATATGCCAACAAATACGGAAAGCTCAGCAGTGACCACAGGACTGGAAAACATCAGTTTTCATTCCAATCCCAAAGGATGGCAATGAGAAAGAATGTTCAAACTACCCCACAGTTATGCTCATCTCACATGCTAGCAAAGTAATGCTCAAAATTCTCCAAGCCAGGCTTCAACAGTACGTGAACTGAGAACTTCCAGATGTTCAAGCTGGATTTAGAAAATGCAGAGGAACCAGAGAACAAATTGCCAACATCTGTTGGATGACAGAAAAAGCAAGAAAATTTCCGAATAAAGTCTACTCCTGCTTTACTGACCACTCCAAAGTCTTTGACTGTGTGGATTACAACAAACTGTGGAAAATTCTTCAGGAGATGGGAATACCAGACTACCTGATCTGCCCCCTGAGAAATCTCTATATAGGTCAAGAAGCAACAGTTAGTACTGGACATGGAACAACAGACTGGTTCCAAATTGGGAAAGGAGTTCATCACGATTATATATTCTCAGCCTGCTTATTTAACTTATATGTAGAGTCATAAGTGAAGTTGCTCAGTTGTGTCTGACTCTTTGCAACCCCATGGACTATAGCCCACCAGGCTCCTCCATCCATGGGATTTTCCAGGCAAGGGTACTGGAGTGGGTTGCCATTTCCTTGTCCAGGGGATCTTCCCAAACCAGGGATTGAACTCAGGTCTCCCGCATTGCAGGTAGAAGCTTTACCATCTGAGCCACTAGGGAAGCCTTATATGCAGAGTACATCATGTAAAATGCCAGAGTGGATGAAGCACAAGCTGAAATCAAGATTGCCAGGAGAAATATCAGTAACCTCAGATATGCATGACACCACCATTATGGCTGAAAGTGAAGAACTAAAGAGCCTCTTGACGAAAGTGAAGAGGAGAGTGAAAAAGCTGGCTGAAAACTCAGCCTTCAAAAAACTAAGATCATGGCATCTGGTCCCATCATTTCATGGCAAATGGAAAACAATGGAAACTATGACAAAATTTATTTGGGGGAAAAAAAGCTTCAAAAGATTTGATTCTGATGAACTGTGATGTTGAAGAATACTCTTGAGCATCCCTTGGACTGCAAGAAGATCAAACCAGTCAATCCTGAAGGAAATCAGTCATGAATATTCATTGGAAAGACTAATGCTGAAGTTGAAGCTCCAATAATTTGCCTACTTGACATGAAGAACTGGCTCCATTAGAAAAGACCTTGATGCTGGGAAAGATGGAAGGCAGGAGGAGAAGGGGATAACAGAGGATGAGATGATTGGATGGTATCACCAACTCAATGGACATGAACTTGAGCAAGCTCTGGGAGTTAGTGATGGACAGGGAAGTCTGGCATGCTGCAGTCCATGGGGTCACAAAGAGTCAGAAATGAGTGGACAACTGTACTGAACTGAATGGATAATGTTGGAAGCTAAAGTCAGGCTGACACCTGTATTTTACAGTTGCTGATTTTGTTGTTGGAATTTACTTCAGCTAGGAAACTTTCTAGAGGTGTCTGAAGGAGTGAATAACACATACCGGGTGTGATTTTGATCTTATGCAACTTAAACTGCAAGACACTTGCTTTTATCACCTAAGGCTGAGGTCAGTCAAGGGTGCAATATAACTGGTGATTATAAAAGAGAGTCATGCTAACTGCTTCACAGGAGAATTGTGCCTTCTATTCTCTGCTTTTTAGAAATTATTTCAGACATTTTAAATTTCTAAATCATTGAACATTAAATTCCTAATCATGAATTATTTTGATAATAGCAATGACTTTTTAGTTAAAACATTAAAATAAAAAAATTTTGAGATTTTTTTTCTCAAAAAAAAAATTGAGATGTACATGTTAAGAAGTTGTAGAGCAAAATAATCTAAATCTATAATAGCAAAATTATACTGTGACATCTGTTCTTTTGAGTACATGTCCAAAGTAATTAATACAGAGAGTCACATTTACCTTTTCTATATCATAAGCTATGGTGATGATGATCTCATGGTTGACAAACCTATAATATAGAAAGTTACATGGCACACTGGGTTTTCTCTGAAGTATAATTCTGACATTTACTTTGAAAATGCCAGTAGTAATGAGAGGTCATATAGCCATAATATAGTCTTCAAGAACAATAAGGGTATATACATTGTGACTATGCTTTAAAGAAAGCCACTTTTCTTACTTGGTTCCTCAAATAAGTAACATAACTGATAGTCTATCAATTACAAATGTTTTCTTTTCAAAATTAGCTCCTGTAATTCCTATGGAATAACAGCCTCGAGAGAAAAATGTTTAATGCCATCCCTAAAGTCAATATTTTCTAGAGAATATCTTTTAATAAGTTCTTTGAAAACAATCATGAAGAACATTATTATAAATTTTATACATAATTTAATTTATACATTTTTATGCATAAATTTTATAAATAATTTTAAACTTTGATAAATTTTTAACATAAAGAAAAAAATGCCAGTGGTAGTCTCAGAAAAACAAAAAAGAAAAGCATGCCATGAGCTAATAGCAAGGGAAGGTGGTAGCATATTTTCTAAACAAAGCACAAAATTAATTAAAATTCCTGATTTCATATATGTTGTCCCTGGAGAAACTTACACTAGTTTTAATAAATATTTATCAAAATGCATCTTCGATATTTTCTTTCACCTTTTTCAATAGTGTTTACCATGAAGCATTGAGGAAGGTATAATTATCATCATTTAAAAAAGAAATAAATGGGAAATAGAACTTATTAGCAGTCCCAACTCAGTGGACATGAATTTGAACAAACTCTGGGAGACAGTGAAGGACAGAGGAGCCTGGTGTGCTGCAGTCCATGGGGTCGCAATGAGTTGGACATGACTTGGCAGCTGAACAACAGCAACAATAACAGTAGTAGAAATAGAACTTAAACTCAAGTTGTTCGGCTCAATGTTCAGTTCAGTTCAGTCGCTCAGTTGTGTCCAACTCTTTGCGACCCCATGAATCGCAGCACGCCAGGCCTCCCTGTCCATCACCATCTCCCGGAGTTCACTCAGACTCACGTCCATCGAGTCAGTGATGCCATCCAGCCATCTCATTCTCTGTCGTCCCCTTCTCCTCCTGTCCCCAATCCCTCCCAGAGTCAAAGTCTTTTCCAATGAGTCAACTCTTCGCATGAGGTGGCCGATGTACTGGAGTTTCAGCTTCAGCATCATTCCTTCCAAAGAAATCCCAGGGCTGATCTCCTTCAGAATGGACCGGTTGGATCTCCTTGCAGTCCAAGGGACTCTCCAACACCACGGGTCTTCTCCAACACCACAGTTCAAAAGCATCAATTTTTTGGCACTCAGCTTTCTTCACAGTCCAACTATCACATCCATACATGACCATAGGAAAAACCATAGCCTTGACTAGATGGACTTTGTTAGCAAAGTAATGTCTCTGCTTTTAAATATGCCATCTAGGTTGGTCATAACTTTTCTTCCAAGGAGTAAGCATCTTTTAATTTCATGGCTGCAGTCACCATCAGCAGTGATTTTAGAGTCCCCCAAAATAAAGTCTGACACTGTTTCCACTGTTTCCCCATCCATTTCACATGAAGTGATGGGACCAGATGCCATGATCTTCGTTTTCTAAATGTTGAGCTTTAAGTCAACTTTTTCCCTCTCCTCTTTCACTTTCATTAAGAGGCTTTTTAGTTCCTCTTCACTTTCTGCCATAAGGGTGGTGTCATCTGCATATCTGAGGTGATTGATATTTCTCCCAGCAATCTTGATTTCAGCTTGTGTTTCTTCCAGTGCTCTTTTAATTTAAAGCACATTTTTCTGCTACTTAAAAAAGTCTAGATATGACAAATATGAGTAAATCTGAGTAAATTTCACTCTAAAATTGTATGTTAATACCAACATAAAATTTTAAAATTCTGAGACCTTAGAGAAAATGAGGCATCATTTAAAGACTGTGAGTGGCCTCATAGACATGACAATGGAAAAGCTTGCCTAAGATTTAGGCATCATGGACAAAGGACATATATTAAGGTCTAAGGCAGGTATGGTATCTGATATTAGGGAACTCGAAATGTGGTAAGTGAAACAGATATATAAGCATGTTTTATAATAGATATAAAAAATGAAATGAGTAAGTTATAAATTTCATTTCAAAGACAAGCCCTCTACTAAATAGCTTGGCAACTTTGGGCAAATTATTTAATCTTGCTGAGACTTAGTTTCCTTATCTGTAAAATGTGGATGAAAAGAATATGTATTTTATGGACAGCTGTGTGAATACCTTTTAAGGAGAATGGCTTTGATGTCCTCAGGTCTGGTTTCTTTAGGAGACTCCAGAAGGAAATACGTGCATTCTTTGTCTAGTTCAGATTTTGTTGGCTGCAGGTTTTACTTCACTTCTGCTGCTTCACTCCAATTTCTGCTTTTTTCTCTTCTCTGGTCTAATCTCTATTTTTCTCTTAAGGGCAGTTATTAACACATTTAGGCTTTACTTGCTTAATCCCATCTCCAGATATTTAATTTAATCACCTCTATAAAGTCCTTTTTGCCATGTAAGGTAGCATTCAGAGGTTCCAGTAATCAAGGAATCATCTTTCCGCCTATCAGACATGCCTATGTTTTTGTGTAGTTTCATTGAATTCTCTGAACACGTATATCCACTATTTAGTCTGATGAATATTTTATATGAGGAGGATACAGATAAATAGAGACTGAATTGGAAGTCATGCAGTAAATTTCAGAGCTATCATTAAATTCTCAAAAGCCTGACCCTAGTTGTTTTTTGTTGCTGTTATTCAGCTGCCAAGTCCTGTCGGACTTTTTGTGACCCATGGACTGCAGCAATGAGCCCCTGTTAGTGACTGTCTCCTGGAGGGAGTTTCCTCGAACTCATGTCCATTGAGTCGGTGATGCTATCTAAACATCTCATCCTCTGTCATCTTCTTCTTTTGCCTTTCATCTTTCCCAGCATCAGGGTCTTTTCCAAAGAGTCAGCCCTATGCAACAAGTAGCCAAAGCATTGGAGCTTCAGCATCAGTCCTTCCAAGGAATCAGCCCTTCCAACCTTCAGGGTTGATTTCCTTTAGGATTGACTGGCTTGATTTCTTGGTGTCCAAGGGACTCTCAAGAGTCTTCTCCAGCACCATAGTTTGAGAGCATCGACTCTTTTGTGCCCAACTTTATTTATTTATTTTTATGGTCCAACTCTCACATCTGTGCATGACTACTGGAAAAAAAACATAGTTTTGAATATATGGACCTTTGTCAGCAAAGTGATGTCTCTGCTTTTACATACGCTGTCTAGGTTTCTTATAACATCCCTGGTTGCACTATCGGTAAAGAAACCGCTAGCCAATTCAAGAAACATATGAAAGGTGCATTCAGTTGCTGGGTCAGGAAGATCCCCTGGAGAAGGGCATGGCAACCAACTCCAGTGCTCTTTTCTGGAGAATCCCATGGACAGAGGAGCCTGGAGGGCTACGGTCCCTAGGGTTGCAAGGAGTCAGACATGATTGACATGACTTAGCATATAGGTTTCTTACAGTTTTCCTTTCAGAGAGCAAGTGTCTTTTAATTTCGTAGCTGCAGTCACTGTCCACAGTGATTTTGGAGTGCAGGAAAATAAAATCCCTCTCTGCTTCTACTTTTTCCCTATTTATTTGCCATGAAGTGATAGGACCAGACGCCATGATCTGAGCTTTTTGAATGTTGAGTTTTAAGCCAGCTTTATCACTCTCTACTTTCACCCTCATCAAGAGGCTCTTCTAAAATTAGACAGTGAATAAGTAAAATCAAATAATTAGGTAAGTATAGCAGACCAAAAAAGTATATATAAGAAAGTCATAATCAATGTGAAGTAAAACCTATACATAAGGAAATAAAAGCATAAAAACTTAGAGCTTTTCAATTCTTAGCATTAGCAATCTGTACACAATATGGTAAAGACATTTACTGTAGTAGAACATAACATTAATGGTATCAAAACAGCTATAGTAATCCACCCTTATCTGTGAGAAATATGTTTCCAGACCTACAGTGGATGTCTGAAATTTCTTATAGTACAAAACCCTATACATAATATGTTTTTTCCTGTGCATTCATATCTATGATAAAGTTTATTATAAAATTAGATACAGTAAGAGGTTAACAATAATAAATATAAAATAGAACAAATATAATAATATACTATAACAAAGGTTATGCAAATGTGCCTTTCTAATAAGGAAGAGCGTTTATGTTTTATTACAAGTTAATCACTAATGGGATGTTGCCTATAAGATGAAATAATGCATAATAGCCTATCTTTGGGAACCCTGACTCCCGGGTAAAGATAATTAAGCTAAAATACCTTTGTTTAGATCACAGGAAACACCCTGACCAACACTGCCTGTGAATGACTGCTGGAAGGAAGAAATTAACACATCCCCTCCAGAGGCTGATTGGAACAAAAAACATTAGAATTACTCCCTCTTCTTTTTATTTAAAAGAAGACTGAATTCTATCAGATAAGATGGTTCTTTTTATTATTATTATTTTAATTTATATTTATTTATTGAATTTTTGGGTAAGATATGCATAACATACAATTTACCATTTTTGAGTGCAGGGGTTCAATGGCATTAAATACATTCACACTGTTGTCACCACCATCTGCCTCCAGAACATTCCCATCTTCCCAAACTCAAATTCAGTACCTATGAAAACAGGAACTCCCCATTCTCTGCTCTTCCCGGTAAGATGGTTCTTTGGGACACTAATCCACCATATTCTTGGTCTGCTGGCTTTATAAATAAAGTCAATACTACTTGCCCCAAACTCATCTCTTGATTTATTGATGTCATGCAGCCAGCAGTATGAGTTTGGATTCTGTAACAGTCTCTCTCAAAATATCATACCACACTATCTCTTCTTGTGATGATGTGAAGTGATAAAATGCCTACACCATGAGATGAAGTGATGTGAATGATCTAGGCATTGTGAGGTAACACTAGGTTACTACTGATCTTACAGTGTATTCGAGGAAGATCATCTGCTTCTAGTGATCCTGAATCATCAAGCCATGATGACAGACATGGTTGGATGTCAGAAGCCCACGACACCAAGAGTGGATAATTCCAAGCAGGAAGAAGAAGGGCACGATTTCATCACACCACTCAGAATGGTGCACAATTTAAAGTGTACAAACTATGTTTCTAGTATTCTCCGTTTAATATTTCTACATTGCAGTTGACCATGGGTATATTAAACTGCAGAAAAGGAAACTATGAATGAGGGGTACTACTGTACTTCATAAAGGGAATAGATATAGAGATGAAAAGGTAGGAGCAACAATTGCTTCCTTTGCAAAATGAAGGACAGGAAATCTTAAAAAAGCCTTGTTCCATTCAGTTCAGTTGCTCAGTCGTGTCTGACTCTTTGCGACGCATGGACCATGGCACGCCAGGCCTCCCTGTCCATCGCCAATTCCCAGAGTTTAACCAAACTCATGTGCATTGAGTCAGTGATGCCATCCAACCATCTTATCCTCTGTCGTCGCCTTCTCCTCCTGCCTTCAATCTTTCCCAGCAACAGGGTCTTTTCAAATGAGTCATCTCTTCTCATCTAGTGGCCAAAGTATTGGAGTTTCAGCTTCAACATCAGTCCTTCCAATGAACACTCAGGACTTATCTCCTTTAGAATGGACTGGTTGGAACTCCTTGCAGTTCAAGGGACTTTCAAGAGTCTTCTTCAACACCACAGTTCAAAAGCATCAATTCTTCTGAGCTCAGCTTTTATAGTTCAACACTCACATTCATACATGACTACTGGAAAAACCATAGCCTTGACTAGATGGACCTTTGTTGGCAAAGTAATGTCTCTGCTTTTTAATATGTTGTCTAGGTGGGTCACAACTTTCCTTCCAAGGAGTAAGCATCTTTTAATTTCATGGCTGAGGTCACCATCTGCAGTGACTTTGGAGCCCCCCAAAATAAAGTCTGCCACTGTTTCTACTGTTTCTCTATCTATTGGCCATGAAATGATGGGACCGGATGCCATGATCTTAGTTTTCTGAATGTTGAGCTTTAAGCCAATTTTTTCACTCTCTTCTTTCACTTTCATCAAGATTCTCTTTGGTTCTTCTTCACTTTTTGCCATAAAAGTGACATCATCTGCATATCTGAGGTTATCGATATTTCTCCTGGCAATCTTGACTCCAGCTTGTGCTTCCCCCAGCCCAGTGTTTCTCATGATGTACTTGGCATATAATTTAAATAAGCAGGGTGACAATATACAGCCTTGATGTATTCCTTTCCTGGTTAGGAGCCAGTCCGTTGTTCCATGTCCAGTTCTAACTGCTGTTTCCTGAACTGCATACAGATTACTCAAGAGGCAGGTATTCTCATTTCTTTCAGAATTTTCCACAGTTTATCGTGATCCACACAGTCAAACGTTTTGACCTATTCAATAAAGCAGAAATATATGTTTTTCTGGAACTCTCTTGCTTTTCCAATGATCCAGCAGATGTCGGCAATTTGGGTCTTCTCAATTATGGTGCAAAGTAAAATGAGAGGAGAGCCAAGCCCACTCTTTCTCTCAGCCAGGGTAAGGGACACCGTGCAAGAGATTAAGGGCAGTCTTGGAAAATAAAACGAAAGCGACGTGCCCCTCTGTGACTTACACTTAATCATTATCTTGATTGAAATTTTTAAACATGTCAGTTCAGTTCAGTTCAGCTCAGTTGCTCAGTCGTGTCCAACTCTTTGCGACCCCATGGACTGCCATACGCCAGGCTTCCCTGTCCATCACCAACTCCTGGAGCTTACTCAAACTCATGTCCATTGAGTCGGTGATGCCTTCCAACCATCTCATCCTCTGTTATCCCCTCCTCCTCCTGCCTTCAATCATTCCCAGCACCAGGGTCTTTTCAAATGAGTCAGTTCTTTGCATCAGGTGGCCAGAATACTGGAGTTTCAGCTTCAGCATCATTCCTTCCAATGAACACCCAGGACTGATTTCCTTTAGGATGGACTGGTTGGATCCCCTTGCAGTCCAAGGGACTCTCAAGAGTCTTCTCCAACACCACAGTTCAAAAGCATCAATTGTTCGGTGCTCAGCTTTCTTCACAGTCCAACTCTCATATCCATACATGACTGCTGGAAAAACCAAAGTTTTGACTAGATGGACCTTTGCTGGAAAAATAATATCTCTGCTTTTTAATATGCTGTCTAGGTTGGTCATAACTTTTCTTCCATGAGCAAGCATTTGACTTTAAATACAATTCAAAATTTTTTTAATTATTTTAAATAAAAGCCACCAATTTTGTTTTACTATATTAAAAGAGTTTTTTCCTCTCCCAACTTTTTATTTCCCACCTTTCCTTTTTCATTTCTCCTTCCCAATAAGCAACTATTAAAATGATAGCTGATAACATTTTTAAACACCAAAGTCAATTTTTATCAAGTGTGGGAAAAAAGGAGGAAGGAGACTTTGTTACTTGTTTTTAATATTAGGTTGATATCTCAAGGTCCAAAAGAAAAAAAAAAAAAAACATACATAAAGGTCCATTTAGTTGCGGGAAATGTTGTAACCTTCAGCAAACCTCATATCACTACTCTAAAGGCAAGTTTAAATTCAGTATCGCAATCATTTATTACATGACAGAATGTAAGGGGAAGGAAAATGTTCTCTTGTGTAAATGGATGAGACACTTACTGTGACAGAGCTAATTAGGCTCTTGGGAGAATTTATGCACAGCTAATAAGAAGCAGNCTAAAAGCAAGTTTAAATTCAGTATCGCAATCATTTATTACATGACAGAATGTAAGGGGAAGGAAAATGTTCTCTTGTGTAAATGGATGAGACACTTACTGTGACAGAGCTAATTAGGCTCTTGGGAGAATTTATGCACAGCTAATAAGAAGCAGAGCTAAATGTTGTCTTAATTTACCCTCAAGCTCTCAAAAAAAAAAAAAAGTTATTCATTCAAGTTGCACTAATTGAGCCAACAACCATTAACCCCTCTTTTCTGGATATATTTTTGTGTTAATACACAGAAACTAAGCTATATCTTTCCCAAAGAGTGAAATTGTTCTGTTTTACAATGTGGCTTTGAATACGTTTCCAAAGTGCATTTATTTAAATATATTGAAAATGTTCAGAATTCAGAATTTTTTTTTCTTCTGTATGACAGTTTGACTACTGCTTTTCCCTTTTAATATAGTACAGAAGAACGAAAGGATTAATAATTACCACTAAAAAGTGGATTAAACAGGCTCTCAGACAGTGTTTGTGAGTGTGAATTAGAATACCCCTGATGTGAAGTGATCTCTTTGTAATTCAAAATTTTAATGTTCTGCACCTTTAAATGTCTCGCTAGGAACATGTACAGAGATGTACAAAACAGTGATATATGCAAATTAAAAGAATATATATATAATTTGGCACAAAGGACCCTAAATTAGATACATTTACATTTTATATGACATCTATAAAAATTGATGTTGCTCTGTGTATACTAACTGAGACTAACATTTTCAAAGCTAGGTGTAATATTTATTTGGGGGAAGATTTATATCAAATTTTTAGCTCTGGCCTTTTTGGATGGTGAGATTCGATGAACTTTCATTTACCATTTATGGAATTCTTTTTATGATTTGAATAATTTACTATAAATATGGGCTTCCCTGATGGCTCCCACAGTAAAGTGTCTGCCTGCAATGAGGGAGACCCAGGTTCGATTCCTGGGTCGGGAAAGTCCCCTGGGGAAGGAAATGGCAATCCACTCCAGCGCTCTTGCCTGGAAAATCCCATGGACGGAGGAGCCTGATAGGCTATAGTCCATGGGGTCGCAGAGAGTCGGACACGACTGAGCGACTTCACTTCACTTCATACATTACTTTGAAGATAAGTTTTAATTTTGTATGATAAACCTTATTAAGAGAAAAATGGAGATTATCTTAAAGGACATATCTGGCCATACAAGTTTTAAATTATCAGTAATAAACAGATCAAGGGAGTTGATAAATTTAACTTATGTTGTAAAAGTTGATTAAACTCTTCTAATGTTAAAAAATGAACACACCAAAAAATAAAGCTTCTGGAATACATACTAATAAAGTAAAATTACATAAAAAGAAAATGAATTGGTAACAATAGGATAAAGGAGGTGATATAATAAACAGTAGTGAATGATAGAGCACAACAGAGCTAGATAAAATTTATTGCCAAAGTCATAGATTATGTTGGATGGTGATTTCAAAGTTACTTATTAAAAGAAATTTACTTTATTAGAGAGGAAAGGGGCATCCATGAACCAATAATCTTATTTTATTTCTGTAGCCCTGAGTTACATACAAAAAAAAAAAAAAGGAAAAAAATTTGCTGTAAATCATTTCTTTGGCATCAATGCTTACATTAATTTTAATAAAAAGATATTGACACTTGCCATAAAAAAAAAATAAAAATAAAAATAAAAATAAAAACTTTAATACTATAAACTACAAGAAGTTTTTCTAGACATGTTTGAAGGTCACTGGAACTTTTTATCTGCAATTCTTTTATATATATAAGAGAAATATATATCTTTCTGATATTGCACAATAGAGACTAGTGAAGGAAAATGATTCCCTTTACCATAAATTTTAGTTATAGTTAAAATGAGGGTTTAATAATGTGTACAGAATGTCTCTCCCATAGACCACATGCCAAGGTTTCTCAAAATGCTTTTATTTCTGTGAAAGAATTCTACTCTAGATATCGTTGAAAAAAATTAGAAAAAAAACCACAAAACTATTTTTACCTTTAATTCCCTTTACCACAAATTTTAGTTATAGTTAAAATGAGGGTTTAATAATGTGTACAGAATGTCTCTCCCATAGACCACATGCCAAGGTTTCTCAAAATGCTTTTATTTCTGTGAAAGAATTCTACTCTAGATATCGTTGAAAAAAATTAGAAAAAAAACCACAAAACTATTTTTACCTTTGGTCTAGCGGCTCAGACAGTATAGCATCTGTCTGCAATGCAGGAGACTCAGGTTCAGTCCCTGGGTTGGGAAGATCCCCTGGAGAAGGAAATGGCAACCAACTCCAGTATTCTTGCCTGGAAAATCCCATGGATCACGGAGCCTGGTAGGCTACCGTCCATGGGGTCGCAAAGAGTTGGATACGATTGAGCGACTTCACTTTCACTTCACTTTGATCTATCAGCATTGTGTTTCTCAAATATTAAATAAGTTTCAGGAAAATATGCTATGCTATAGTTACTGAAAAATATCAGACAATTTGATCTCCAGAAGTCTGGGGTGATCAACAGGGAGCTTTGATGCATTTATACATGTGCTTAGTCCCTCAGTCATGCCAGACTTTGAGACCTCGTGGACTGTAGCCCACCAGGCTTCTCCGTTCATGGATATTCTCCAGGCAGATTACTGGAGTGGGCTGCCATCTCCTTCTTCAGGGGATCTTCTAACCCAGGGATGGAATCCAGGTCTCCCACATTACAGGTGGTTTCTTTACCATATGAGCCACCAGGGAGCCCCTAAGGCATTGTGATACAAACACATGTAACTATAACTATATATATATATACACACACGTGTGTGTGTGTAAAATACATATATATGTGTATATACATAAATCCACACATATATTTGTGCCTTGAGAACCCCATGAACAATATGAAAAGGCAAAAAGACACGACACTGAAAGATGAACTCCCCAGGTCAGTAGGTGCCCAAAATGCTACTGGAGATCAGTGGAGAAATAACTCCAGAAAGAAAGAAGAGACAGAGCCAAAGCAAAAACAACACCCAGTTGTGGATGTGACTGGTGAGAAAAGCAAGGTCCGATGCTTTAAAGAGCAATATTGCATAGGAACCTGGAATGTTAGGTCCATGAAAGCAAATTGGAAGTGGTCCAAAAGGAGATGGTAAGAGTAAACTTCAACATTTTAGGAATCAGCGCACTAAAATGGACTGGAGTGGGTGAATTTAACTCAGATGACCATTATATCCACTACTGGGCACAAGAATCCCTTAGAAGAAGTGGGATAGATATCATAGTCAACAAAAGAGTCTGAAATGCAGTACTTGGATGAAGGCTCAAAAATGACAGAATGATCTCTATTTCCAAGGCAAACCATTCAATATCACAGTAATCCAAGTCTATGCCTCGACCAGTAATGCTAAAGAAGCTGAAGTTGAATGGTTCTATGAAGACCTACTAGACCTTTTAGAACCAACACCCAAAAAAGATACCCTTTTCATTATAGGGGACTGCAACGCAAAAGTAGGAATTCAAGAAACAACTGGAGTAACAGGCAAATTTGGCCTTGGAGTACAGAATGAAGCAGGGCTAAGGTTAATAGAGTTTTGACAAGAGAACAAACTGATTATAGCAAACACCTTCTTCCAACAACACAAGAGAAGATTCTACACCTGGACATCAAGATGGCCAACACTGAAATCAGATTGATTCTATTCTTTCCGGCCAAAGACGGACAAGCTCAATACAGTCAGCAAAAAATAAGACCAGGAGCTGACTGTGGCTCAGATCATGAACTCCTTATTGCCAAATTCAGACTTAAACTGAAGAATGTAGGAAAAACCACTAGACCATTTAGATATGACCTAAATCATATCCCTACAATTATACAGTGGAAGTGAGAGATAGATTTAAGGAACTAGATCTGATAGAGTGCCTGATGAACTATTAACAGAGGTTTGAGACATTGTACAGGAGACAGGGATCAAGACCATCCCCAAGAAAAAGAAACAAAAAGGCAAAATGGTTTTCTGAGGAGGCCTTACAAATAGCTGTGAAAAGAAGAGAAGCGAAAAACAAAGGAGAAAAGGAAAGATATACCCATTTGAATGCAGAGTGCCCAAGAATAGCAAGGAGAGATAAGAAAGCCTTCCTCAGTGATCAGTGCCAAGATATAGAGGATAACAACAGAATGGCAAAGACTAGAGATCTCTTCAAGAAAATTAGAGATACCAAGGGAAGTTTTCATGCAAAGATGAGCACAATAAAGGACAGAAGTGGTATGGACCTAACAGAAGCAGATTTTAAGAAGAGGTGGCAAGAATACACAGAAGAATTGTACAAAAAAGATCTTCACGACCCAGATAATCACGATGGTGTGATAAAAAGAAACAAAAAGGCAAAATGGTTTTCTGAGGAGGCCTTACAAATAGCTGTGAAAAGAAGAGAAGCGAAAAACAAAGGAGAAAAGGAAAGATATACCCATTTGAATGCAGAGTGCCCAAGAATAGCAAGGAGAGATAAGAAAGCCTTCCTCAGTGATCAGTGCCAAGATATAGAGGATAACAACAGAATGGCAAAGACTAGAGATCTCTTCAAGAAAATTAGAGATACCAAGGGAAGTTTTCATGCAAAGATGAGCACAATAAAGGACAGAAGTGGTATGGACCTAACAGAAGCAGATTTTAAGAAGAGGTGGCAAGAATACACAGAAGAATTGTACAAAAAAGATCTTCACGACCCAGATAATCACGATGGTGTGATCACTCACCTAGAGCCAGACATCCTGGAATGAAAAGGCAACTGGGCCTTAGGAAGAATCACTGAAAACAAAGCTAGTGGAGGTGATGAAATTCCAGTTGAGCTATTTCAAATCTTAAAAGATGATCCTGTGAAAGTGCTGCACTCAATATGCCAGCAAATTTGGAAAACTCAGCAGTGGCCACAGGACTGGAAAAGGTCAGTTTTCATCCCAGTCCCAAAGCAAGGCAATGCCAAAGAATGCTCAAATTACCGCACAATTGCACTCATCTCACATACTAGTTAGTTCAGTTCAGTTCAGTCGCTCAGTCGTGTCCAACTCTTTGCAACCCCATGAATCGCAGCACACCAGGCCTCCCTGTCCATCACCAACTCCCGGAGTTCACCCAGACTGATGTGCATTGAGTCAGTGATGCCATCCAGTCATCTCATCCTCTGTCGTTTCCTTCTCCCCCTGCCCCCAATCCCTCCCAGCATCAGAGTCTTTTCCAGTGAGTCAACTCTTCGCATGAGGTGGCCAAAGTCCTGGAGTTTCAGCTTTAGCATCATTCCCTCCAAAGAAATCCCAGGGCTGATCTCCTTCAGAATGGACTGGGTGGATCTCCTTGCAGTCCAAGGGACTCTCTAGACTCTTCTCCAACACCACAGTTCAAAAGCATCAATTCTTCGGCGCTCAGCTTTCTTCACAGTCCAACTCTCACATCCATACATGACCACTGGAAAAACCATAGCCTTAACTAGACTGACCTTTGTTGGCAAAGTAATGTCTCTGCTTTTAAATATGCTATCTAGGTTGGTCATAACTTTTCTTCAAAGGAGTAAGCATCTTTTAATTTCATGGCTGCAGGCACCATTTGCAGTGATTTTGGAGCTCCCAAAAATAAAGTCTGACACCGTTTCCACTGTTTCCCCATCTATTTCTTATGAAGTGAAGTAATGCTCAAAATCCTCCAAGCCAGGCTTCAGCAATGCATGAACTGTGAACTTCCACATGTTCAAACTGGATTTAGAAAAGGCAGAGCAAACAGAGATCAAATTGTCAGCATCTTCTGGATCATCAAAAAAGCAAGAGAGTTCCAGAAAAACATCTACTTCTGCTTTATTGACTATGCCAAAGCCTTGGACTCTGTGGATCACAACAAACTATGGAAAATTCTGAAAAAATTGCTAATACCAGACCACCTGACCTGCCTCTGGAGAAATCTGTATACAGGTCAGGAAACAACAGTTAGAACTGGAGACAGAACAACAGACTGGTTCCAATTTGGGAAAGAAGTATGTCAAGGCTGTATACTGTCACCCTGCTTATTTAGCTTATATGCAGAGTACATTGTGATAAATGGTGGGCTGGATGAAGCACAAGCTGGACTCAAGATTGCCAGAAGAAATATCAATAACCTCAGATATGCAGATCACACCACCCTTATAGCAGAAAGCAAAGAAGAACTAAAGAGCATCTTGATGAAAATGAGAGCGGAGCGTGAAAATTTGGCTTAAAGCTCAACATTCAGAAAACTAAGATCATGGAATCCGGTCCCATAACATCCTGGCAAATAAGTGGGGAAACAGTGGCTGATTTTTTTTTGGCGGGGGTGGGGGGCTCCAAAATCACTGCAGATGGTGACTGCAGGCATGAAATTAAATGCACTTTCCCCATGGAAGGAAAGTTATGACCAACCTAGACAGCATTTAAAAAGCAGAGACATTACTTTGCCAGCAAGTTCCGTCTGGTCATGGCCATGGTTTTTCCAGTAGTCATGCATGGATGTGAGAGTTGGACTATAAAGAAAACTGAGCGCAGAAAAATTGATGTTTTTGAACTATCATTTTGGAGAAGGCTCTTGAGAGTCCCTTGGACTGCAAGGAGATCCAACCAATCCATCCTAAAGTACTCATTGGAAGAAATGATGCTGAGGCTGAAACTCCAATACTTTGGCCACCTGATGCAAAGAGCTGACTCATTTGAAAAGACCCTGTTACTGGGAAAGATTGAAGGCAGGAGAAGGGTACGACAGAGGATGAGATGGTTGGACGGCATCACTGACTCAATGAACAAGAGTTTGGGTAATCTCTGCGAGTTGGTGAGGGACAGGGAGGCCTGGCATGCTGTGGTCCAAGGGGTTGCAAAGAGTAGGACACGACTTAGCGGCTGCACTGAACTATCTTCTTCCTTTGAGTATTCATAGCCTCGACGAATGAGACATGTGACTGGACACAGTGCCTGAATGCTATTTCATCTCTTTTAGCAATGCATCCAGAGCCTTTGTATTGTACATGTGAAGGAGTGCATGCATATTATAATGAATTCTGGCATGCTAAAGCTCTGAAACCATTAATCCAATAAAAAAGAAAGACAAAAAGAATATGAAACCTCAATATAGATATTTTCTTATATTTTTAAATGATATACATCTACAGTTGAATTTCCAGTGATACATTATGGAACATTTCAAAGGGTAAGTAAACATGAAATAAATGATATTTTATAATTTTTGCTCTACTATGAAAGTTTTTGGCTGTGTTCTAGGTTTAGTTTATAAGTGTCTACAACTATGTCAAGGCTATGGTTTTTCCTGTGGTCATGTATGGATGTGAGAGTTGGACTGTGAAGAAGGCTGATCGCCGAAGAATTGATGCTTTTGAAGTGTGGTGTTGGAGAAGACTCTTGAGAGTCCCTTGGACTGCAAGGAGATCCAACCAGTCCATTCTGAAGGAGATCAACCCTGGGATTTCTTTGGAGGGAATAATGCTAAAGCTGAAACTCCAGTACTTTGGCCACCTCATGCGAAGAGTTGACTCATTGGAAAAGACTCTGATGCTGGGAGGGATTGGGGGCAGGAGAAGAAGGGGACGACCGAGGATGAGATGGCTGGATGGCATCACTGACTCGATGGATGTGAGTCTGAGTGAACTCCGAGAGATGGTGATGAACAGGGAGGTCTGGCGTGCTGCGATTCATGGGGTCGCAAAGAGTCGGACACGACTGAGCGACTGAACTGACTGACTGACTGACTGACAACTATGGTTTATAAATAATATTAGCATACTCTATTCCTATTCCTAGGGAGTAATTTATTTTTAACAGCAATAGACACAAATCTCTCTTTCAAGTTGTCTTTTTTTCTTTGAAAATTGCAACTTTGGGGAGCAACTTCTTGTCACATTTGAGTCAATGATGTTGCTTCTAATCTGTAATATAGCTGCTGGTTTATTTGTATTTTTCTGCTTACTTACTATTCTTACTTGCAGTATAAGGATTATATTCTTCCTAGAGCCATGTGTTTTTCCGGGTTCTTAATCTCATGAGGGTTAACATTAGGTATTTTGTTTCTATGAATTCACATACCTAGGACATATAAATTAAAGCACTATATTAAAAAAAGTAGAGAATATTAAAACCCTATATATTGGGTTTGGACTTTTCCCTCATGTGCAGGTAAAAATTATCATATGGACAAATTATTTTCCTTTAATTGGTGGTAGTTAAGTCGCTCAGTCATGTCCAACTCTTGGTGAGCCTAAGGACGGTAGCATGCCAGGTTCCTCTGTCCATGGGATTTTCCATGAAAGAATACTGAACTGGGTCTCCATTTCCTACTCCCAGGGATCTTCCCAACCCAGGGATCGTATCCATGCCTACTGCATTGGCAGGCAGATTCTTTTACTATTGAGTCACCAGGGAAGCCCTTTTCCTATAAGTATCAGCATGTTAAGTATCTCTTAAACAAATTCAATATTTATTTTAGTCAAAAAACTCAATCAATAGCCTTACTCTTCCAGTATTGCACTACAGTATGTGGAATCAACTGCAAAGACATGTGATAAAACCTTGGAAAGCAATGTGTGATATGTTTAACAGCTTGGATTTTAACTGGCAGTCAGTAAAAATCAATATTTTTTTTTTTTTAAGTTACCAACATGACTTGAATCTTTTGGTTGGATGGACCACTCTCAGGCATGAAGGAGGGTAAACTAGAAGAAAAGAGTAACTCGTGTGTTTCAGAATATTGCCTTTCACTCATGCTCCCCAACTGCATTTGTAGGAGCTTTAATTCCTAGTAGATCATATTTTCCCCTGTTTAAGATCCACTTGAAGTAAAAGAGTGATGTCAGTAAACAAATTACTAAGGAACTCAGCCATGTAGACTGTGAAGAGGTGAGAGGTTGAATGCCACAGTGGTTAGACAAAAAGTTCTCAGTGCCTGGAAAATGTGTGAAATATGAAAGAGCAGATTTTGAATATAGGTTGCCCTGACTTCAGTTATTTAACAATAAAGTCCATTCTAATTGAAATCGCTAAGATATTGTCTCACCAAGTCCAGGAAGAGATCATACTAATTGAAGCAGTATGAACATATCTTCCTGGAAAGGCTTCTCATAGGTATGAACAGAAAAAAGTTAAAAATTCATGCAGTGTTGGGGATGGATTCCAGGAACTCTCTTCTTTTGGCTTTATTGATGAGGCATGTTTAAGCTTTTTGCCTCATACAAAGATCTATTTTATAATTACTGAACCTGCCTGAAATCACAGCTTCATACATAACTAAGGCCATCAAGGGGACCAAAATCTTATTTCACAATTCTATCTTTAAAAAGAAATGCAGAGCAAATGGACACTGAGCTCAAAACAAAGAAAGGGCTTAGAAAATTTTCATGTCTGATTTTGTGAATAAGCATAGGCAGTGTGGGTAAGGATTACATCACTTCAGCATGTGTGAATTTGCTGGTAAATTTACTCTTAAAAAAAAAAAATTTAAGTATATGTAGCCCAAAACAATCCTATTAACCTAGATCATTTTGTTTGCATCATAGAGTTATGTAAATCTCTCAAGAAATTTGAAAAAATTCCATAAGTTCACAAAATAGAAATCATTATAATTTTAAAATAGTCTCTCTATAGATATAAATGTCTATATAACTAATTTTACACTTATCAAAACTAACAATTGAAACCACAGTGTTGAAAGTTGGCAATAAAAAGTAAATAAATAACAACAGTAAAAGAGCAAAAACAAATATTTTAATAAAAAGGCTATGATAACTTACAACTTGATGTCTTCTTGGTGCCTGTGCAGACTTTACTATGTCTCAGGAAGCTTTCTTTCTGTCCATGAACCTAGGAGCTGAAAGGAGCTTTATAAGCAGTTGGAGAAGACAACTGACTACTATAAGGAAGGACTTTACAAGAAGGCGATGGCACCCCACTCCAGTACTCTTGCCTGGAAAACCCCACGGTGGAGGAGCCTGGTGGGCTGCAGTCCATGGGGTCGCTAAGAGTCCAACACGACTGAGCGACTTCACTTTCACTTTTCACTTTCATGCATTGGAGAAGGCAATGGCAACCCACTCCAGTGTTCTTGCCTGGAGAATCCCAGGGACAGGGAAGCCTGGTGGGCTCCTGTCTATGGGGTCGCACAGAGTCAGGCACGACTGAAGCGACTTAACAGCAAAAGCAGCAATCTGTCCTTGCTAGGGTCACCAATATCACTTTTATGACATTGAGCATTTGAGCTAATTCTTGGGAGAATTTGGCATTTTTGATGATTCCTCTAATCATAGAACTCTCTCCTCTTGATATCTTTGATAAACTCCCCCACTTTTTGACCAATGCTATAACCCTTCTATTTCTTTTAGACTCGTAACTTCCTGTCTGGACTGTAAATGTCAGTTTCCTTAAAATTAGAAGCCTTGCCACTTCCGTACCTTTTGAACTCTTTAATTTTTTGTGAAAATCCTTCTACATATACTACTACCAGCTTATGCCTATAAGTATACATTCCTATTCTCACTTATGTTTTTATGTTGTATACTTTTTTTTTCAATATTAGATACTGTTTTTACTTCTTTCCCACCTTTCTTAGTTGCTTAGAATAGACAACATTTATCTTTTGGTGATAAATTAATGTATAGAGTTACCAATGATTTTTCATGAATTTAAAAATGCAAAGTGGCCTTGAGGATGTACTTGTCAGTAGCTATGCCATGTCACACTATGCTACTCAGGCCAGGCAATGGTGCAACATTCCAATGATCCAAATGGGCTTAGGTATTTTCTAATTAGTTATATAATCCTATTCTAACATAACAGACATCTGAGTCCAAGTTTAAACGACAAAGCTTAGGCCCTACATTGCATAATAATGTTAAGAGTTGAGAGAAGAATCATGTTTCTAGAGTCACATACCAATTGTCACTCAGCAACTAGCTCACAGGGAAACTGGCATAACATTAAAAAAGTCTAAGATGGTCACAGCAATCTGCTTGAGTTACCTTTCATAATTTGTTCCTTTCTGTTGTCAATTCCCAGTCACTGATCTCTGTGAATAATGCAAAAGGAACTGTTGAGTACAGTGGTTGAAGCAAAAACCTTACAGTTTTCTTCACAAACATATGAATTTAGTTCTTATGGAAAGTGGTTAGTGATAACCGAGGTGTAGTCATTGCAGGAGAGGTATTTGTTCAATAATTTCTTGTCCTAACTATGCTCTCACTCTACTCTCCTATTCTGATAAATATTCAAGTTTTAAAATATACATGAACATATTTAAATATTGGTTATGGATGAATTATTTGGTGATAATCAAGACATTATTAGATCATGACTTTATATTCACAGTTTCAAGCTAGAAATAACACAGAAATAATGATTAACATTCATTAATCTTTCATTCATTATGGATTCAGAGGAGGAGAGCTTTTGCTGAGTGGCTCATAAAGGATGCTAATCACATTAATTTTACTACATTTGGGATGTCACCAAAGCAGAAGGGCTAGTAAAACATTTTGTGGACTGGTAAATAGTTTTCATCTATTTGCATGGTTGACTGATACTGTTTACTAAATTTGTTTTAAAGAGCCCCATGCCAAAGGCAGTAAAATGTAATATGAGAGAATAATAAGCTAATTAAAGCAAATTACTGCCAAGCAAGCCAATTATATTTATACTTTAATACATTTTATGCAATGGATTTATATCTATATCACATCATTATAGATTAATCAAATACAGGCTAAATGCTTAAGAAAATAAAGAATTAATAAATTACATTCAACTTGTGTGAAAATATGATTGAACTGACAAAAAGACATTTTCATGAATAAGATACATGATCATAACAATCTATATTTTTTTGGACAATGTAAAGTATTATCCCTTTTAAAACAATATATCAAAATAGTATGTAAATATTTTGTCTTAATGTGCATTTTTCATATACCATATGATATTGATACTTACTCAGGAATTTTAGAGTTTACTGAAAATTTTTTATAACTTAAGTGGAAACAAACTCAAAAAAGTTATGTGATTTTTCATTTCATTTGATATCTTAAGATATGTAGCTTTTTATCTTTCAATTTAACTATCTACCTATCAACCTATTTACCTCTACATCTACCTACATATACTTAGGAACACATTTTATATTTTATGCTTAGTTCATTTCAGTCGCTCAGTTCAGTGTCCAACTCTGTGACCCCATGGACTGCAGCACGCCAGGCCTCCCTGTCTATCACCAACTCCAGGAGTTTACTCAAAGTCATGTCCATTGAGTCGGTGATGCCATCCAGCCATCTAATCCTCAGTCACCCCCTTTTCATCCTGACTTCAGTCTTTCCCCTCATCAGGGTCTTTTCAAATGAGTCAGTTCCTTGCATCAGGTGGCCAAAGTATTGGAGTTTCAGCATCAGTACTTCCAATGAATATTCAGGACTGATTTCCTTTAGGATGGACTGGTTGGGTCTCCTTGCAGTCCAAGGAACCCTCAAGAGTCTTCTCCAACACCACAGTTCAAAAGCATCAATTCTTCGGCGATCAGCCTTCTTCACAGTCCAACTCTCACATCCATACATGACCACAGGCAACACCATAGCCTTGACTAGACGGACCTTAGTCGGCAAAGTAATGTCTCTGCTTTTGAAAATGCTATCTAGGTTGGACATAACTTTTCTTNTTTATAGGCCAACTCTCACATCCATACATGACTCCTGGAAAACCACAGCTTTGACTAGATGGACGTTTGTTGGTAAAGTAATGTCTCTCCTTTTATTTATGCTGTCTAGGTTGGTCATAGCTTTCCTTCCAAGGAGCAAGCATCTTTTAATTTCATGACTGCAATCACCATCTGCAGTGATTTTGGAGCCCCCAAAAATAAAGTCAGCCACTGGTTCCACTGTTTCCCCACCTATTTGCCATGAAGTGATGGGACCAGATGCCATGATCTTCGTTTTCTGAATGTTGAGCTTTAAGCCAACTTTTTCACTCTTTTCTTTCATTTTCATCAAGATGCTATTTAGTTCTTCGCTTTCTGCCATAAGGGTGGTGTCATCTGCATATCTGAGATTATTGATATTTCTCCTGGAAATCTTGAGTCCAGCTTGTGCTTCATCCAGCCCAGCATTTCTCATCATGTACTCTGTATATAAGTTAAATAAGCAGGGTGACAATATACAGCCTTGATGTACTCCTTTCCCAATTTGGAACCAGTCTGTTGTTGCATGTCCAGTTCTAACTGTTCCTTCCTGATCTGCATACAGATTTCTCAAGAGGCAGGTTAGGTGGCCTGGTATTTCCATCTCGTTCAGAATTTTCCATAGTTTATTGTGATCCACACAGTCAAAGGCTTTGGTGTAGTCAATAAAGCAGAAGTAGATGCTTTTCTGGAAGTCTCCTTTTTCGATGATCCAGCGGATGTTGGCAATATGATCTCTAGTTCCTCTGCCTTTTCTAGATTCAGCTTAAACATCTGGAATTTCAGAGTTTACGTACTGTTGAAGCCTGGCTTGGAGAATTTTGAGCATTAATGTACTAGCATGTGAGATAAGGGCAATTTTATGCTCAGTTCAGTTCAGTTCAGTCACTCAGTCACGTCCAACTCTTTGCAACCCCATGAACTGCAGCATGCCAGGCCTCCCTGTCCATCACCAACTCCTGGAGTTCACTCATACTTGCGTCCATCGAGTCAGTGATGCCATCACTCACATCCATACATGACTACTGGAAAAACCATAGCCTTGACTAGACGGACCTTAGTCGGCAAAGTAATGTCTCTGCTTTGGAATATGCTATCTAGATTGGTCACAACTTTTCTTCCAAGGAGTAAGTGTCTTTTAATTTCATGGTTTCAATCACCATCTGCAGTGTTGTTAAAATAATTTATTGTAGGGTAGTAATGAGTGAAATTAACATCTTAGATATACCATTTAATAGCATGTCGTTACACTGTATATTAATGTAGGCTTGTTCCTGAGGTCAGAAATATCCCCTAGAGGAGGAAATGGCAACCCACTCCAGTATTCTTGCCTGGAAAAATCCCATGGACTGAGAAGCCTGGCAGGTGACAGTTCATGGAACTGCAAAGTCCTTTTGCATTACACTTACATTAGAATTCACTCTTGATAATATATTTTCTACGGGTCTTTTAAAAAATGTGTAAGGACATGTATCTATCATTATATTATCTGACAAAATATTTTTACTGCCCTAAAAATCTGTGCTTTGCCATTCAGTCCTCCCCACAAAACTGTGCAACCACTGATATTTTTACTCTCTCCATAGTTTTAACTTTTCCATATTGTCATATGGTTGAATTCTATGTTAGGTAGCCTTTTCAGATTGACCTTTTCTCACTTATTAATGTGCAATTAAGGTTTCTCAGTGTCAGTCTTGCAAGCTTATTTCATTTCGGTGTTGAATAACAGTCTGTTATCTGCGTGTTCCAGGTTATTCATCCATTCATCTCCTGAAGGACATCTCAGTTGCTTCCAAATTTTGGCCATTATGAATGGAACTGTTATAAATACCCATGTGCACGTTTCTGTGTAGATATAAGTTTTCTAATCTTTGGGGTAAAAACCAAGGAGCACAACTGTAGAACTGTATGGTAACAGTATGCTGAGTTTTGTAAGAAAACACTAAACTGTCTCCCAGATTGTACCATTTTGCATTCTCATCAATAGTGTTTGAGAGTTCCTGTTGATTCACATCCTCCTGAGTGCTTGGTGTTGTCAGTGTTCTGGATTTTGGCCACTCTACTAGCTGCTTAGTGAAATCTCACTATTATTTGAACTTGAATTTCCCCTGATGGCATATGATGTGGAGCATCTTTTACGATGCTTATTTGCCATCTATTTTTCTTCTTTGGTGAGATCTTTATAAGCACTCTTTGTGTTTTCAGATGTAAGTGTTTTAAGCTAAAGTATTCATTTTTAAATTTAAATGGCAAGAATATGAATATTTTATAAATTATATAAGGTTCTGGATATCTTACTTTGACAGGTTAAGTGCCATTTAGTTTTGTAGATCTATTTTCTCTCTCTCCCTCAACAATGTAAAGAGTCATATTTGCTTAACTGGTTTTACTAGTTCATTATTGTCATAGTTCATTTACTTTAAGCTTTAGATTCAGGTATTTATTATTAAAATATTACATATCATGAAATGACAAGCTTAAATACTCATAGTAAAAAGATATGAAAACATCAAACAAAAGCAACATTGTTTCAGAGAGAGATTCATTGGGGAACATCTGCCTCTCCTTAGTTACATAGTCAGGTAAATGGAGCCATATGTATTATACCCTGTCTGAGTATATCTGCATTAATCCTCTGATCATTTCTGCAGTACTATAGCTTCTCTGAAATCTGATATGACATAAGAAAAAAGAGGATTCCTATATTTAAAATATATATATATACTTTTTCCTTTTTTTTTTAATTCATGTATTCTTGTCTGGAGAATCCCATGGACAGAAGAGCCTGGTGGGCTAGCATCTGTAGAGTCACAAAGAGTTGGACATAAATGAACAGCTGAGCACTCACACACAACTCTTCAAGACTGAACCAGGAAGAAGCAGAAAATATGAACAAACAAATGACAAGCACTGAAATTGAAACTGTGATTAAAAAATCTTCCAACGAACAAAAGCCCAGGATAAATTTGCTTCACAAGTGAATTTTAACAAACATCTCGAGAGGAGCTAACACCTATCCTTCTGAAACTCTTTCAAAATATTGCACAGGGAAAGACACTCTTAAACTCATCCTATTTATATGAAAGTACCATCACTCTCATATCAAAATCAGACAATGATATCACAAAAAAGAAAATTACAAGCCAACATCACTGGTGAATATTAACATGAAAATTCGCAACAGAATAATAGCAAACATAACCCCAAAAAACACATTAAAAGGATCATATACCATGATTGAGTGGGGTTTATCCCAGGGATACAAAGATTCTTCACCATATGCAAATCAATCAATGTGATAAACCATATTAACAAACTGAAACCCTATAGTCATCTCAATAGATACAGATAAATATTTTAACAAAATTTGTCAACACCCATTTATGATAAAAAAAAAAAAAACTTTACAGAAAGTGGGCATAAAGGCAACATATCTCAACATAATAAAGGTCATACACAACAAACCCACATCAAACATTACTCTCAATAACTGAAAAACTGAAAGCATGTTCTCTAAGATCAGAAACAAGACAAGGGTGCCCACCCTCATCATTATTACTCAACATAGTTCTCCAAGTCCTAGACATGGCAATCAGAGAAGAAAGAAAAGAAGAAAAGGAATCCAAATTGGAAAAGAAGAAGTAAAACAGTAAATCATCACTGGTTGCACATGATTTGATACTTTACATGGAAAACCCTAACGATGTTACCAGAAACACTACAGTTTGTCAATGAAATTGGTAAAATTACAGGATAAATATTAATACACAGAAATCTTGTGCATTTCTATATACTAAGAAATAATGAAAGATCAAAATGCAAATAAAAAACATCTCATTTACCACTGTATCAAAGAAAATAAAATACTTAGGAATAAACCCACCAAAAGAGGCAAAAGAGCTATACTCAGAAATTAACCCACAATAAATGAAGGCATAGGCCTACACAAAAACATGAATGCAAATGTTTATATATATTTTATTTCAATTACCCCCAAATCAGTACCAACACAAATATTCACCAGGAGGTGGATGAATATCTATGTGATGGGACTCAAATTTTAAACAATGGAGTAAATTACTGATAAACATGAGAGCACGGATAAGTCAAATTAAGTATGTTGAGTTATAGGACCCAAAACTACAGGAACTACAAGTATTCACTACGTGTCCACTTGTATAACAAATTCTAGAATATGTACACTAATCTATACTAAACAAAAAGCAGATGAATGTGGTGGTTAGACTAGAGAAGAACAATAGGAAACAAAAGGAAACACTTGGTGTGATACATATTTTCATTACCTTGATTATCTTAATGGTTTCATAGCTATATACATATATGTGTATCTGGGCTTCTGAGGTAGCTCAGTGGTAAAGAATTTGTCTGCCAATGCAGGAGACACAGGTTTGACTCCTGGGTCAGCAAGATCCCCTGGAGAAGGAAATGGAAACTCACTCCATTCCAGTATTCTTGCCTGGGAAATCCTATAGACAGAAAAGCCTGGGTGAGTGGGTGGGTGTGTGGGTGTGGGTGTGGGTATGGGTGTGGGTGTGTGTGACAAATCAAATACTTGATGAGAATATATTTAAATTCATAAGAGCAGTGGTGTTCATATGATGTAGATTTGAACACAGAACATATAATGAAAAAATATTTTAATACTATATATATATATGTATACGGGTCACATTACACGTATTTTGGTAATACATACAGGGCTTCCTAAACAACTTGATAAATATATTTTAGGGTTAAAATATTTTCATTTGAATATCTTACAGTCATTTCTAATTTAACATTTCTAAAACTGATTTTCAAATTCCGTCTATCTGCTACTATTGTGCTTCACGGTTCATTCATTAAGAGGGATTGCAATTTTATCAGCTACACAAACCAGAGGTGAGGTGAGGTGAAGTCGCTCAGTCGTGTCCGACTCTTTGCGACCCCATGGACTGTAACCTCCTAGGCTTCTCCGCCCATGGGATTCTCCAGGCAAGAATACTGGAGTGGATTGCCATTTCCTTCTCCAGGGGATCTTCCCGACCCAGGGATCGAACCCAGGTCTCTCGCATCAGAGGCAGACGCTTTAACCTCTGAGCCACCAGGGAAGCCAGGGAGAAGGAAATGGCCACCCACTCCAGTATTCTTGCCTGGAGAATATCATGGACAGAGGAGACTGGCAAGCAACAGTCCATGGGGATACACAGAATCAGACACGACTGAAGCGACTTGGCACACAAACCAGAAGACTATTTTTCTCCCATCTCTCTATATCCTAGGCAACATCTTGGCTCACTGTTATTTCTAAAATTTCTTTATTCTATATCTCTCCATTTGTATTTTTATGACCCTGCTTTTTTAACATTGCTTCCTAATGCCAGGAAGATAATGAAATCCTTATATAAATTACTTTATGACATTTACTTGCCTCTCTATACTCATCTCAAAAACTACTCCATTCTCCATCTACATTATGACTCCACGTCAGCAATGCACTGAACTTGCTTTCCTTTTAAAAGTAGATTATGTTTTTAGGTATGCTCATAGGTATATTCTTTCACCTGAAAGGCTAATTTTCAATTTTGCTGGTATGCTAATTATAAATGTTTCAGTTTCAAAAAGATTTCCAGAGTGAAGCTTTCTTTAAACATTAGACTAGGTTGAGACACACTTGTTAACTCTCTCATAGAGTAATTTGGACTCTTATTAACTAACATGTGTATATTAGTTATTTATATTATATTATTTATATTATTATTATAAATAATGCCATGAAGACTGAGACCCCGAAGGACAAGCACTGTGTCTGTTGTATCCTCCTATGAGATTAAATATTGACTGATTGAATGCATATATACTTAATAAATCACCAGCATCATACAGATGAAAAAACTGAGGTCTCAGTTCAGTTCAGTTCAGTCACTCAGTCATGTTCCACTCTTTGCAGCCCCATGGACTGCAGCACACCAGGCCTCCTGGTCTGTCACCAACTCTCGGAGTTTACTCAAACTCATGTCCATTGAGTCAGTGATGCCATCCAACTGATGCTCATCCTCTGTTGGCCCTTTCTCCTCCCACCTTCAAACTTTTCCCAGCATCAAGGTCTTTTCAAATGAGTCAGTTCTTCGTATCAGGTGGTCAAATTACTGGAGTTTCAGCTTCAGCACCAGTCCTTCCAATGAATATTCAGGACTGATTTCCTTTAGGATGGACGAGCTGGATCTCCCTGCAGTCCAAGGGACTCTCAAGAGTCTTCTCCAGCACCACAGTTCAAAAGCATCAATTCATCAGCGCTCAGCTTTCTTCACAGGCCAACTCTCACATCCATACATGACCACAGGAAAAACCATAGCTCTGACTAGACAGATCTTTGTTGGCAAAATAATGTCTCTGCTTGGTCATAACTTTTCTTTCAAGGAGCAAGCGTCTTTTAATTTCATGGCTGCAGTCACCATCTGCAGTGATTTTGGAGCCCCCCAAAATAAAGTCTGTCACTGTTTCCACTGTTTCCCCATCTATTTGCCATGAAGTGACGGGACCGGATGCCATGATCTTAGTTTTCTGAATGTTGAGCTTTAAGTCAACTTTTTCACTCTCCTTTTTCACTTTCATCAAACGCTTTTTAGTTCTTCTTCACTTTCTGCCATAAGAGTGGTACAGTGGTATCATCTGCATAGCTGAGGTTATTGATATTTTTCCTGGCAATCTTTATTCCAGCTTGTGCTTCATCCAGCCCAGCATTTCTCACGATGTACTCTGCATATAAGTTAAATAAGCAGGGTGACAATATACAGCGTTGACATACTCCTTTCCCAGTTTGGAACCAGTCTGTTGTTCCATGTCCAGTTCTAACTGTTCCTCCTTGATCTGCATACAGATTTCTCTGGAGGCAGATCAGGTGGTCTGATATTCCCAATTCCTGAAGAATTTTCCACAGTTTGTTGTGATCCACACAGTCAAAGGCTTTGGCCTGGTCAATAAAGCAGAACTGAAGTCTAAAGCATTCTTAAATTCACAGTACTTTTGGTTGAAGACCAGAGGTATTAATAGTAATCTTTCTTCATTGTCAATTCAGTATTTTATCCACCAACTATATTACATGAGTTATTGTTACCTATTGAAATGAATAAATCTCCAAAATTCAGAAATACATTATTTCCCCCTTACCTCACAATCCAACACTGATATTGCAGAATGGACATCATCCCTCCCAGTTGTGATCCTGTGATCTATGCTCTTTTCCCACATGGCTACCGAATTTGTTCTAGAAGTTTTCTCTATTCCATCCAGCTATAAGGGAAAAGAACAAGAAACATAATCTGTGGGAAATTTTCATGGGCTGGACCTGAAAGTGCTGAACATTACTTTCTCTCACATTTCGTTTGTCAACATAATCACATGGCCTCATCTAACTGCAAGAGAAACTTGGAAATGGAATCTAGCTGTGTGTCAAGAAAAAGGTGACGATAATCCGACAATTAAACATAATTGTTTAATTAAACATTATTGTTTAATTGTTTAATCTCACAATTAAAACATACTGTAATAAATAGCTACATTCCAGAATGTCAAGATATAAATACTAATAAAATAAACACTACATCAAATACTAATTTTAAAGCAGCATCTATCAAGTGTAAATTTTGTAGAGTCAGGCATAACCCAGTGTTTAACAGACTGAGTTGAAATTTAATGCACAGAATTTATAACATAGAATAGGACTTCCCAGGTTGCAGCAGTGGTAAAGAACCCATCTGTCAACGTAGGAGACATAAGAGATGTGCATTTGAACCGTGGGTTGGGAAGATTCTGTGGAGGAAACCATGACAACCCATTCCATTATTCTTGCCTGAGATATCCCATGGACAGAGGAGCCTGGCAGGCTACAGTCTATGTGATCACAAAACTCAGACAAGACTGAAGCTACTTGGCATACACACACCCACACTATATAACTTAAAGGCAATAAAGTTATAATCACTTCTTCTATGTAAAATATCCTAATCAGTATATTAATTACACTTCAAATCTTGTTAGATGAAAATTATTACAGTAACATTCTACTTCATAGTTTTACCCTACTGTTAAAAATTAAAAGAGTCAGAGTAATTATTTTCTTTGCTTAAAGGATGAATTATCATAAAGGTCACTGATATCCATGTGCTCTCGATGCAAATAAGGGAGATTTTATACTTGACATGTAAATAAATAATTCATTTCACTTATCAACATCAAATTTAACTTCCCTTCACTTCCCTGTGCTGAGAAATACACTATATTAGGGTTCCGGATTATAGTGCCACTGTAAGAAATGGACAAAGAGCACAGTGGTTATAAGTTGAGTTGACTGAAACAGTGCAATCCACAACAAAATTGAGGAAAAAAAAAATACACATTATCAATGAAGCATACATAAAAACTAAGAGTCATTTTGAAAGCAATCTTATTTTTAACTCTCATTATTTTTCCTTCAAAAGTATCTTTTGCAAAAATTAATAACCACATACTGTTATGTAATTCACTACTGTTGCAAATAGTTTGGTCTCTATATTTGACAATGTACAGATAAATTTCCAAAAGAAAAATCTTAAATTTAGCTTGATGCAATTGTTATAACACTTGAGAGATGATAATAATTTGCATTGTCTCAGTTTTAATTTGTATTTGAAGAGAAAATTCACTTTCATTAGGCCTAAGGTATATGCTAAATTTCTTTGTTATTTTTATGCATACTTTTTTAACCTTGGCCAATATGATGTTGGCACCACTGTCAATAATCAGGGCATTAAAAATACAAAAATATATTCTTTAAAGACAATGTTACACAAATTATCACTGATTTTATATTTATATCCTCTCCCTATTTTACATGAATCTGCTCTCCATCTTTCTGTTTATGAATGTATTGAAAAAAATTCTTCATGAGGCAGGTGGTGTAAATAATCTGCACCTGAGGGACGTATTACTGTTTTCATTTACTACTTTTTTGGCTACATGTCCTTATATAAAAAGTTCTGAAGGCTTGCTATTTTTAATGGAGCAATAGTTATCAGACTGATACTGATGAGATAGATTGCCTTATCATTTATTGCTCATCAGTTATGTGACAGCCACTCATTGGGGCTCTAAGAAACACAAAGGAGTAAGATATGAATCTCATCCTTGAATAGTCAACTGTATATTTACCACTATTTTTCAGAGACATTGTTGCTGCTGATTATGAAATAATTATTTTATACTCTATTAAGAAAGAAAAAAGTGCAGTCAATTACAAAGATCTAATCTTCTCTTATTGCACCAATTATAGCACATATCTGTATTTTATAGGTGTTATAATGTAGAAAAATAAACATTTAGAATATTAGCAATATGATATTAGCATCAGTGTGATAAATGCTCTATCAAGTGGTAGAGAGAAGGCAAAGTGAAAATAGAGGTAGCTTAGATTGAGTTTTCTTGAGAGAACAAAGGAGAGGGTATTTAAGCCATGTCATAAGTGATAAGTAATATTTGTTATATCATAAAGAATAGAAAGGGAGTTTTAGGGTAGCACATGTAAGTAAAGAACATATTAGGTTGGTATAAAAGTATCTGCAGTTATTAAATCATCACAATTTGGCTCAAGCATCTTTATTAATCAAACTAGGAACCATTACAATCAACACATTTTTGCCAGTGAGATATGTTTATTTATTCCTGTAGTGTAAAGATCCGTGCTTCAGGATTCCTCTAACTCTTAAAAGCATTTTCTGCATCCTGCTGGTTGTGGAAGCATTTCCCTGCAAAAAGTAATCAAGATACTTGAAGAAGTGGTAGTCAGTTGACTAGAGGTCAGGTGAATATGACAGATGAGGCAAAACTTTGTAGCCTAATTCGTTCAACTTTTGAAGCGATGGTTGTGCAACGTGTGTTTGGGGGTCGTCCTGGGGAAGAACTGGGACCTTTCTGTTGACCAATAGTGGCTGCAGCTGTCATCTCCTCAATTTGCTGAGCATACTTCTCAGATATAATGGTTTCATTGGGATACAGAAAGCTGTAGTGATACAGACAGGCAGCAGACCACCAAGCAGTGACCATGACCTTTTTTCTTTTGGTGCTAATTTGGCTTTGGGAGGGCTTCCCTTGTGGCTCAGCTTGAATCTGCCTGCAATACAGGAGACCTGGGCTTGATCTCTTGGTTGGAAAGATCCCCTGGAGAAGGGAAAGGGGAATACTTTCCCTTTCCCTTCCAGAAAAAAATACTGGAATACCCACTCCAGTATTCTGGCCTGGAGAATTCCATGGACTGTATAGTCGATGAGGTCACAGAGAGACAGACACAACTGAATGACCTTCACTTCACTGGCTTTGGGAACAGTGTTGGAGCTTCTTTGCCCAACCACTGAGCTGGTTGTCACACCTGTAAAATCCACTTTTCTGACACATCACTAATAGTAAAGAGCTCTGCCTGCTAATGCAGGAAACTTAAGAGATACTGGTTCATTCCCTGGGTTGGGAAGACCCCATGGAGGAGGAAATGGTAACCCATTTCAGTATTCTTGCCTGGAGAATCACATGGACAGAGGAGTCTGGCAGGATGCGGTCCACAGGGTCGCAAAGAGACAGGACCAAAGTGACTTAGCATGCGTACTTGCTTGCATGTCACAATCTGATCGAGTAATCATTCATTGTTGTTGCATAGAATAAAAGATGATGCCTCAAAATGATGATTTTTTTTTTCAGTCAGCTAATGAGGCACCCACTTATAGAGCTTTTACATCTTCCCAATTTGCTGCAAATGCTGAATGACGTTAGAATGGTTGACAGTGAGTTCTTCTGCAACTTCTCATGTAGTTGCAAGAGGACCAGTTTCGATGATTCTTTCAGTTGGTCTTTGTCAACTTTGAATGGCTAGCCACTATACTCCTCATCTTCAAGGCTCTCATCTCCTTTGCAAAACTTCTTGAACCACCACTGCACTGTACATTTGTTAGCAGTTCCTGGGCCAGATACATTGCTGATATTGTGAGTTCATTCTTCTACTTTATAATCCATTTTGAATTCAAATAAAAAAAAATCTTGAATTTGCTTTTTGACTAACATCATTTCTATAGTCTAAAATAAACATAAAATAAAGAACAGGTAATAAGTCATTAGCAAAAAAAAAGAAAAAAAAGAGCAAGAAAGCAAGAAATCTGCATTAAAATGATATATAACATAACAATGTTTATTTAAGAATATATTCCAATATCAGATAGCAAAGTTCAAAAATGCAAAACTGCAATCACTTTTGCACCAACCTAATACTATCACTCTTCTGTGTCTAAATTCTATAATCCTACAGGGATACAGTAGAAAAAGTTGTTACTGTAAGCGTGATATGTCCTCATGGAGTCCATGTATTGAGTGCTATTCTTTGTCTTTCGTCATGATTTTAATAGTTTCAACTTTTATCTCTTCAAACCAGTTTTTAATGGGAATGGGATAATTTCATGCCTTTCTTATCTGTGCTGTAACATTTTGCAAACTGCTATTAGCTACTAGCTTTCAATCTTTCACTTTTATTTTTGATGTTACAACATTGAAGTATCTCTCTAGCAAATTCCATGTGGAAATCCCAGAGATGTTTTTGAGAGTTTTACATGCATTCTATTTCTGTACAGTATAGCCATTTTACTCAAAGAGTACCATGTCAAATGTATCTTAGATGCATGATTCCTCCTCACGCCTCCATTGTGTGTCACAGTTGGGGATTTTCTACTATACTTTGATGTGGAATTTCGGCACATTACTTTTATTGACAAAATATAAGCTTTGGATGCAGTTTTCATGAACTATGATTAGAATCAAGGGCAATATCTAAATTATGTGGTCATCTAAATCATTTCAGCTATGTGATGTCAAAATATTTCCAAAATATTTTATTTAATTTAATTTAGTAACTGCTAAATGTGAAAAATTAATAATTCATAACAGATAAACCAACAGAATGAATGTGCCTGTTTTTCTTCCTAATTTTGCTATATTAATATTATTGCTTGTGTTAAGTCCATACTGTTTCTGTCCTTTATTCTGCCCATCTTTGCATGAAATGTTCTCTTGGTATATCTAATTTTCTTGAAGAGATCTCTAGTCTTTTCCATTCTATTGTTGTTGTCTATTTCTTTGTACTGATCACTTAGGAAAGCTTTCTTATCTCTCCTTACTATTCTTTGGAACTCTGCATTCAGACAGATATATCTTTCCTTTTCTCCTTTGCCTTTCACTTCTCTTCTTTTCTCAGCTAATAGAAGCAAGAGATATTAAGAAGAGGTGGGAACAATACACAGAAGAACTATACAAAAAAGATCTTCATGACCCAGATAACCATGATGTGGTGATCACTCACCTAGAACCAGACATCCTGGAATCAAAGTCAAGTGGGCCTTAGGAAGCATCACTACAAACAAAGCTAGAGGAGGGGATGGAATTCCAGGTGAGCTATTTCAAATTCTAATAAATGATGCTGTGAAAGCACTGCATTCAATATTCCAGCAAATTTGGAAAACTCAGCTGTGGCCACAGGACTGGAAAAGGTCAGTTTTCATTCCAATCCCAAAGAAGGGCAATTCCAAAGACTGTTTAAACTACTGCGAGCAAGGTAGTGCTCAAAGGTCTCCAAGCAAGGTTTCAAAAGTACATGAGCCAAGAGCTTCCGGATGTTCAAGCTGGATTTAGAAAAGGCAGAAGAAGCATAGATCAAATTGCCAACATCTGTTGGATCATAGAAAAAGCAAAAGAATCCCAGGAAAACATCAACTCTGTTTTATTGACTACACTAAAGCTTTTGACTGTGTGGATCACAGAAAACTGTGGAAAATTCTTCAAGAGATGGGAATACCAGACCACCTCACCTGCCTCCTGAAAAATCTGTATGCCGGTCAAGAAGCAACAGTTGTCACCGGACATGGAACAACAGATTGGTTCCAAATTGGAAAAGACATATGTCAAGGCTATATATTGTCACCTTGCTTATTTAAATTATATCCAGAGTACATCATGCAAAATGCCAGACTCAATGACACACAAGCTGGAATCAGGATTGCTTGGAGAAATATCAATAACATCAGATGTGCAGATGACACCACCTGGCAGAAATCAAAAAGGAACTAAAGGGCCTCTTGAGGAAAGTAAAAGAGGAGAGTGTAAAAGCTGGCTTAAAAGTCAACATTCAAAAAGCTAAGATTCTGGCATCTGGTCCCATTACTTCATGGCAAATAGATGGGGAAACAATGGAAACAGTGATGGACTGTATTTTCTTGGGCTCCAAAATCACTGCAGATAGTCACTGCAGCCATGAAACTAAGAGGCATGCTCCTTGAAAGAAAATCTATGACAAACCTAGACAGCATATTAAAAGGCAGAAACATTACTTTACTGACAAAGATCTGTCTAGTCAAAACTATGGCTTTTCCAGTAGACATGTATGGATGTGAGAGTTGGACTATAAAGAAGCTGAGTGCCAAAAAATTGATGCTTATGAACTATGGTGTTTAGAAGACTCTTGAGAGTCCCTTGGACTGTAAGGAAAACAAACAAGTCAATCTTAAAGGAAATCATTGGAAGGACTGAATACTCATTGGAAGGAATGATAGCTCCAATACTTTGCAATGGATATTGGAAAAGACCCTGATGCTGGGAAAGATCGAAGGCAGGAGAAAAAAGGTCAGCAGAGGATGAAGTGGTTGGATGGCACCACCAACTTGACGAACATGAGTTTGAGCAAGCTTCGGGAGTTGGTGATAGACAGGGAAGCTGGTGAAGGACAGGGAAGCCTGGCGTGCGGCACTCCATGGGGTTGCAAAGCGTCAGACATGATTGAGCATCTGAACTGAATATTATGTGAAGATATATATTATACCCAAGTTTTTGAAGTCCTTTTCCATGAATATAAAAGCAGAACTTAGAATAAACATAAAAAGCAGGCTTGAAGAAATATTTTCAAATCATATAATGCCATCAGTAAGCAAAGCTATTTCATTGAAAAGCTCCTTCAAAAATCTTAATAGGGATTTCTTTCCAATTCTCATAAAGAAGATAATGACTAATCTTCATGTTAATACTATGACCCTGATAGAGGGCAATTATCTTTGAAAACCAATCAAATATTCATTACAGCTGAATAAATTTGTTATTTAACTTTGCCGTTTAGAAATTCAAACGTCAGCTTTAAAATGATTTAGAATATTTGGCTGCATTAGCTGTTTCATGTTTTAAGGTGTTCTCTATTCATATACTGTATCATATCATCTTAAATACCAATATTCTTAACATTCTTCTATACCAAGTTTATATGGAATGATCATACTCAATATGTTGTATGGCAGCATAAAAGTCCAGAATGCAGC
>SJYT01032635.1:0-13003 GCA_006410635.1 Cephalophus harveyi
ACCAGAGGGACTTCCTTACTAGCCTGTAAAATGAGTGTCATTGTAGGGTAGTTTGAACATTTTTGTCATTGCACTTCCTTGAGATTGGAATGAAAACTGTCTTTTCCCAATCCTGTGACCATTGCTGTGTTTTCCAAATGTGCTGACATATTGAGCTCAGCAGTTTACAGTGTCTTCTTTTAGGATTTGAGCAACTCACCTAGAATTCTATCACATTCACTAGCTTTGCTCATAGTAATGCTTCCTAAGGCCCACTTGACTTCACACTCCAGGATATCTGGCCCTAGGTTGTGATCACTCTATCATGATTATACAGGTCATTAAGACATTTTCTGTGTAGTTCTGCTGTGTATTCCTGCCACGTCTTCTTAAACTCTTCTGCTTCTTTTATGTCCTTACCATTTCTTTGAGGTCCTTTTTTTGTGCCCATCCTTGCATGAAATGTTTTCTTGACTTCCCCAATTTTCTTTAAGCAATCTCTAGTCTTTCCCACTCTATTTTTTCCCTCTATTTCTTTGCATTATTCATTCAAGAAGGCCTTCTTATCTCTCCTTGCTATTCTCTGGAACTCTGCATTCAGTTGAGTATATCTTTCCCTTTCCCCCTTGCTTTGCACTTCTCTTCTTTCTTCAGCTATTTGTTAGGCCTCTTCAGTCAACCACTTTGCCTTCTTGCATTTCTTTTTCTTTGGGATTGTTTTGATCACCACCTGCTATGTAGTGTTAGGAACCTCCATCCATAGTTCTTCAGACACTCTATCTACCAGATATAATCCCTTGAATTTATTCATCACCTCCACTATATAATCATAAAAAATACATTTAGGTCACACCTGAATTTCCTTAGTTTTTTCAATTTAAGCCTGAATTTTGCAGTAAGGAGCTCATGATATAAGTTTCAGTCAGCTCCCAGTCTTGTTTTCGCTGATTGTATAGAGCTTTTCCATCTTTGGCTGCAAAGAATATATCAGTCTGGTTTTGATATTGATCTTCCGGTGATGTCCATGTGTAGAGTCATCTCTTGTGTTGTTGGAAGAGAGTGTTTGCTGTGACCATGGTGTTCTGTTGAAAAAAACTGTTAGCCTTTACCCTGCTTCATTTTGTACTCCAAGGTCAAACTTGCCTGTACAACAGGTATCTTTTGACTTCTTACTTTTGCATTCCAATCCTCTGTGATAAAAAGGACATCCTTTTTGGTGTTAGTTCTCTTGTAGGTCTACATGGAACCATTCAACTTCAGTTTCTTCAGCATCAGTGATTGGGTCATAGACTTGGATTACTGTAATGTTGAATGGTTTTTCCTGGAAAGAAACCAAGATCATTCTGTCATTTTTGATATTGCACTCAAGTACTGCATTTCTGACTCTTTTGTTGACCGTGAGGAGTACTCCACTTCTTCTAAGGGATTCTTGCCCACAGTAGTAGATATAATGGCCATCTAAATTAAATTCACCCATTCCCATTCATTTAGTTCCCTGATTCCTAAGATGTTGATGTTCACTTTTTCCATATCATGGTTGGCCACATCCAATATATCTTGATTCATGGACCTAACCTTCCAGGTTCCTATGCAATATTGTTCTTTATAGTGTTGGTCTTTGTTTTCACTACCAGACACATCCACAACTAAACATCATTTCAGCTTTGGCCCAGCTGATTCATTCTTTCTGGAGCTATTAGTAGTTGCCTTCTGCACTTGCCCAGTAGCATATTGGACACCTTCCAACCTGGGGGGCTCAAGTTCTAGTGTCATATATTTTTGCCTTTTCATACTGTTCATGGGGTTCTCCCAGCAAAAATACTGGAGTGATTTGCCATTTCCTCATCCAGAGCACCATGATTTGTCAGGACTCTTCACTATGACCAATCCATCAGCCCTGCATGGCATGGCTCATACTTTCATTGAGTTATGCAAGCCCCTTTGCCATGACAAGGCTGTGATCATGGAAGGGGAGGGGGCATTTGCCCCTGACATTTATTGTGGAGAGGTCAGGGATGTTGCTGAACATCTTACAATGCATAGGACAACTAGCTCCCTACAACAGAGAATTGTCTGGTCCAAAATGACATTTGGAGTGTCAAGTTTGAGAAGCTTCACTCTAAATTATTTCCTTCACTCACCTGATGCCAAAGTCATTCTGCTCTCAAAGAGGCTTCTTGATACTGGAAGCCTGTTTGAGGGCAGAATGACTTTAGCATCAGGTGAGTGAAGGAAATGTTTTTAGTGGCCAACCGTATAACTTGTAGATAAGGCATACATTTTTTCAAAATGGAGTTCAGAGAAATATATATTTTAAATATATTCTATTTTATGCTTTCTTGTATACATGTTTTAGTATAGAGAAGAGGGAGGGAGTATAAAAGAAACAGCTAAATAAAAACGTTATATTGGATATCTTCATTTAGTAGATTCATGATAAGGCTAAATCGATGAGATGATAGTGATCCCTTCAGAGCCTACATAATGCTCACCTACCAAAGACTGAGTTTTTATTCACCTACCAAAGACTGAGTTTTATTCAGATTTCCATTGCAGAACACTTTGCAAGGCAGATTTCTCAATTTCACTATCTAAAGATGTTTAAAATAGAGACTAGGTGGGGGTTTGGAGATTCTCTCTGAATTCAAGTGCTTTTGTATTTATAAACCATATTTACTAAAGGGAAAGTACAAGATATGATCCAGATGAGTCATAAGAACATGTTTGCACATTCAGTTGCAATTTAACTGGATTAATTGATATCTGTAAAATGCTATTTAGGGCAAAAACAACATCATAGAATCTTTCCAAAAGATTAACTACTTTCCCTTCTCACAGACCAATAATTCCTCTCAACTAGATTAATGCAAAGGAGTCCTGACTGGCCTACCTACCTCTGCTTTACATTGTAAAACTGCTCATGAATCCAGGTTAGCCTCTGTGTTAGTTCCCTCACATGAAAAATTAGAATAATATTCTTTCCATAGTATAATGGCAAGAATTAAATCAAGTTGTTTGTTCCTTGGGCAGCAAGGGTAACTAAATGAATAAGAAAATAACTGTTCTTCCCATAACTTCCAGAGACAATGAAACTATACTGACAGTTCAGAGTCTTAGAAAACAGTCTGTTCATCAGACGGTTTTTAAATTTTTTTAAAATTACTGTTTATTGCGGTTTAGCTTTTTACACTTATCTCTCATGCTGAATAACCTTGATTTATACTATTTAGTGGAGGAGGAAATTGAGGTTTAGAAAGATTGTGATTTGTAGGCAGACTGCTTCTCAGCAGCAGTGTATTAGAAAGAAACTAGATAAATTAAATCTATTCAACCTGCTACAGGTAACTGAGAGTTGAGAGTAAGCTGAAGTTTTTCCCTAAACCAGAGTTCTTTGTGTTTTTCAAAAACTCAAAATAGTTGACTGACTTATGAGCTCTCTTTCATCATGCAGATTTTTTTTCGCTTCACTTTTTAAAAGCTATTGTTTCTGCCTTAGGTCTTCTTTCGTCAATGTTACTGTTTCCCTCCTCAATGATAATGCAGTTTTGTGTTATCCCAGGGAAGCAAAACATCACCTGAAAGAATATGGACCTAAGTCTAGATTCTGTGTCTGTTAGCTCAAATTCACATTCCCTGACCCAATCATAAGTCTGTCTGTTTATTTTCTCAGTGGGAGACCGTATTCCTTGAAGTTACTTGCAATAAAAATGCACTTCATTGCTCAGATGAGCTACATGCTGCTAAGGAATAATCAATATCATAGTTAACATGAACCTGTAATAAAATATCTAACCAAACACAGTATGTAAACATTCTAAAAAGAAATTACTGCTTCCTAACTTTCCCCTCTAATCAAGAGAATCATTCCCCTCGTCTTTGCTTACCTTGGCAGCTAGTCAAGATCATCTTTCATTTCTGCTCACTCTCTTTGTTATATCTGTAGCATGTTTCAATAGTCATGGTACTGTGCTCAGCTTTGTAATTAGATGAAGTGTTAAAAATAACTTTTACTTGAGTCCAATTTTTTTCTGCATAAAAATAACTCTTTGTCTTCTGATGTAATTAATTATAGGAAGCTTTAGGTAGGACTGTGTCTAAAATTGAAGTCTGATTAGGGCCAGATGCTTCTAAGTGGTATCAGAACAGTCTTTTACATTGCATTCTTTCATTGCCAACTCAGATGCTGTACCATAATTATTCTAATGGATTTAGCATATTTGGAGATTTCTAACTGATGATCAGGAGGACACTGGTGTCATCTTATGAGCTGAGTCATATCCAGTAGTTACTCTGGATCCCTGATAGCTTATTTATACAGTCAAGGATTGAGGATCAAATCACAAAGCTCCTTCCAGGGCTGCTGTTTGCAATTCTACTTACCTCAGTTTCCACATCCAGATATCTAACAAAACTTGTCATGATGGAATTTGCAACTTTTGTCCTGGGATTTTTAAAATGTCACATTTTCTAAAATTGTCAGGAGGAAAAGTAAAACTCCCTTCATGCAGCTTACTGGAGGCATTGCACTGTACTGGAATTAATACCTGAATTCATACTGTGAAGCACTTTAACTCACTCCAGCAATAACAACAGTGATGAACAGTTTACATCTTCCTAGCCCTGTAATTTACAAATTAAGTTTGAGATGACAAACTGACATCCCTATAAGCCCAGTCAAGTGACCTAAATTAATGAAGTTAGATAGGGATTGATGTAAATGAGACATGGCATGTGTGAGATGCATTGGAACATCTGATGCAGTTCATCAATACACAAAAAAATTTTTCCCAAGATTCAAAGCTGTGGAATGTGAATGAGCAGTGAACCTCTCAATGGCTGGAAAGCCATCTATAAAAGTCCTGGGAAGAGAGGAGTGACCCCAAAGAGTCAAATCCCCTTTATTGCCTACAACCCCCCCTGTGTGCCAGGGACACTAGGGCTGCTGGGCCAGCCTTCATTAGGAAAGTGCAAAAGAACTGGAACATTTCCTTGCTGAAGTACAAAGGCCCTTTGCCTCTTTTTGTTGGCTTAGAAGCTTCAATCAGCCTCAGAGTTTCAAAGATTCAACCAGTGGAGTTCCAACTGGGCTAGAATTGAGTAGGGCCCTGGGTACTGAGTAGGGAAGCAAGTGACTCAGCCCACTCAGTAGCCCTGGACTGGTGAGATCTCCTTACAAAGGTTGAAATGCAATGTTATGTGATTTGAGCCATCACCGGAAGAGCAGAGAAGAAGCTGATGAAATACCACTTTACCCTTCACTTTCAAACAACTGTTTATTACCCAGGAAATTTTGAAAGAATATAAACAACTGTTCTTAAGGACTTATCAAACCCATTCTCTAATGTCACACATTCAGAGCAGGCAGCTTCCTTTGAAAGTTAGAAAACAGCCAGGCCATCCTAGCTGGTAGTTAGTCAGTGATGGACATATATATTAAAGCTGAGTTAAGTGAAAGGGAAAGAGAAAAGAAACATTAGAAAGGGGCATGGCAGCTCAGCAGAAAAGTCACAGAGGAAGGATTAGGGAGAGCAAGCTCCATTGTGTGTTAGCCCAGCTCTCAGCCAAGTCAGGGGAAGACAGAAGAAGACCAGCATACAGAGAACCCACTTATTGTCAGTTTTTGTTACACTCCATTATGGTTAAGAGACCAGATGAGCTTTTTCCCCCTATGATGCTAAGAGGAGGGCAGTTACTTATAAAGGACAGCTTCAAAGAGGAGGCTGAGGGCCACATATAATTCATTAACATCCCCTGGCATGATCTCATTACTCAGTCTCCACTCACATAAATTAAATGATTAGGTTGTTCTGCTGATTTTGCTAATCAGTTCCACAAATGTCTATTATATACTATATATGAATCCACTTTACATAGCACTGGTGATGTAAAGATAAATGAAATGTTAACCTTGTACTCAAGTAGACCACAATCTAGTGGATGGGATGCAACAACACAGTAATGGTAGTATGGGAAATTAGAAATGGCTCAGCCTTCAGACTCTGACAGAACTGGATTTGAATCTTTGCCTGGTTCCTTTCCTTCCTCTGTACTTTCTTTCCACCATTAAACCAATATTTTCTAGGAGCCTTAATATGCTGCTGCTAAGCTGCTAAGTCACTTCAGTTGTGTCTGACTCTGTGCATCCCCACAGACGGCAGCCCAACAGGCTCTGCCGTCCCTGGGATTCTCCAGGCAAGAACACTGGAGTGGGTTGCCAATTCCTTCTCCAATCCTTAATATGCAAACCTGTGCTAATAAGTACATAGACATATAATGCTGGTAATACAGAACACCCCTGCACTCAGGAAGAACTAATCACAAAATAAAATCAGTGAGAGAGGCCAATAATGTGATAGGCTTTTGAGAAAAGAGTTTTACTGAGAAATCAACCAGGAAGAAGATAGGAGGTAAAGCACTCAAGCCTGTCTCCTGGATCCAGGGTTCAGTGTGAGATAGACTGAGGGCTCCTGCATAGGGCAAGAGGCACTCCAGGAACATTGTGGGGTCACACAGGCTGCAACATCCTCCCAGGATAATGAGCCCCACAACAATCCAGCCTTGGAACCCAAGCCTTCCCAGTCTCCAGAGAGGTGATTCCAACCAAGGAACTCAAGTTATGCAAAGCCACTGTCAACATAATCATGAGCAGCTGTGCAGAGTACCTCATGGAAAAAGACAACACTGAATTGGAATTCTTCACCAAAGCAGACTTCATTAATTCTTTGACAACTGAGCACTGAATGAAAAAGTAGGTGATATTTTCAGTCTGTGTTTTGCTTCTGATGAAGCTGAGGTTTAGCAACATTAAGAAGTTTGCTCAAGATAACATAGCAGAGATCAAGCCCTGACATTTGGAGTGGGAGCACTGACTCCAAGACCCTAGACTACCAGAGAACTAACCCCAGGGGGTATCAAATAGTGAGACTCACACAAAGGAAACCACTGGAATACAAAACCCGGCATCACCCAAACACCACTAGCACCCTGTGCAGGACACCTCATCTAAACAACAAACAAAACAAAATACAAACCCAATCATCAGCAGACAGGATCATCACCTCATTCACCCTTGCCCATCAGAGGAACATAAAGCAAACAAGCAAACAAACAAAATATATGACGCTTATGCAAACCACTGGACCAGCCTGAGGAGGGCAGAAACCAAAAGGAAGAAAGAATTCAACCATGAAGCCTGGGAAAAGGAGACCTCAAACACAATAAGTTAAAAAAAAGAAAAATGAAAAGGGAGAGAACTACTACACAAATGAAGGAACAAACTGGAAACACAGAAGTCCAAATAAATGAAGAGGAAATAGGCAAACTACCTGAAAAGGAATTCAGAATAATGATATTAAAGATGATCAAAAACCTTGAGAACAAAATGGAGAAAATGCAAGAATCAATTAACAAAGACCTAGCAACCCACTCCAGTGTTCTTGCCTGGAGAATCCCAGGGACGGGGGAGCCTAATGGGCTGCCGTCTATGGGGTCGCGCAGAGTCGGACACGACTGAAGCGACTTAGCAGCAGCAGCAGAAGAAGAATTAAAGAATAAACACACAGAGACAACACAATACTGAAAATAAAAATACTCCAGAAGAAATCAAAAGCAGAGTATCTGAAGCAGAAGAATGGATCAGTGAGCTGGAAGATAAAATGGTGGACATAACTTCTGAAGAGCAGAATAAAGTAAAAAGAATGAAAAGAAGTGAGGAATGTCTCAGAGACCTCTGGGACAGTATCAAACACACCAACATTCGAATTATAGGGGTCCCAGAAGAAGCAGAGAAAAAGAAAGGGTAAGAGAAAAATTTTGAAGAGATTATAGTTGAAACTTTCCCCAACATGGAAAAGGAAATGGTCAATCAAGTCCAAGAGGCACAAAGGAAGGATCCCATACAGGATAAACCCAAGGAGAAACATGCCAAGACACATACTAATCAAACTAACACAGACTAAACCCAAAGAAAGAATATTAAAAGCAACAAGGGAGAAGCAATAAGTAACATACAAGGGAAACCCCATACACTTAACAGCTGATCTTTCAGCAGAAACACTGCAACTACCTCAAGAAACAAGAAAAACATTGAATAGACAACCTAACTTTACACCTAAAACAACTGGGAAAAGAAGAAGAAGAACAACAACAACAAAACCCCAAAGTTAGCAGAAGGAAAGAAATCATAAATACCCAAGCAGAAACAAATGAAAAAGAAACAAAAGAAACAATAGTAAAGATTAATGAAACTAAAAGGTGGTTCTTTGAGAAGATAAACAAAATTGACAAACCTTCAGCCAGACTCATCACGAAAAAGAGAAGAATCAAATCAACAAAATTATAAATGAAAAAGAAGAGGTTACAACAGACAAGGTAGAAATACAAAGGATTACAAGAGACTATTATGAACAGCTATATGGCAATAAAACAGATAACTTGAAAGAAATGGACAGATTCTTAGAAAAGTTCAATCTTCCAAGGCTGAACCAAGAAGAAACAGAAATTATGCACTGAAATTAAAGCTGTGATCAAAAATCTCACAGGAAACAAAAGCCCAGGACCAGATGGCTTTGCAGGAGAATTCTATCAAACACGTAGAGAAGAGCTAATGCCTATCCTTCAAAAACTCTTTCAAAAAATTACAGAGGAAGGAACACTTCCACACTCATTCCACGAGGCCACCATCACCCTGATACCAAAACCAGACAAAGACAACACAAAAAAAGAAAACCACAGGTCAATATCACTGATGAACATAGATGCAAAAATCCTCAACAAAAGTTAAGCAAACAGAATTCAGCAACCCATCTAAAAGCTCGCACACCATGATCAAGTAGGGTTTATTCCAGGAATGCAAAGATTCTTCAATATATGCAAATCAATCAATGTGAAACATCATGTTACACTGATGAACATAGATGCAAAAATCCTCAACAAAAGTTAAGCAAACAGAATTCAGCAACCCATCTAAAAGCTCGCACACCATGATCAAGTAGGGTTTATTCCAGGAATGCAAAGATTCTTCAATATATGCAAATCAATCAATGTGAAACATCATGTTAACAAATTGAAAGATAAACCATATGATAATCTCAATAATAAAGTAATGCTTAAAATTCTCCAAGCCAGGCTTCAGCAATACGTGAACCACGAACTTCCAGATGTTCAAGAAATTGAAGCTGTGATCAAAAATCTCGCAGGAAACAAAAGCCCAGGACCAGATGGCTTCGCAGGAGAATTCTATCAAACATTTAGAGAAGAGCTAATGCCTATCCTTCGAAAACTCTTTAAAAAATTTACAGAGGAAGGAACACTTCCAAATTCATTTTACGAGGCCACCATCACCCTGATACCAAAACCAGACAAAGACAACACAAAAAAAGAAAACCACAGGCCAGTATCACTGATGAACATAGATGCAAAAATCCTCAACAAAAGCAAACAGAATTCAGCAACCCATCAAAAAGCTCACATACCATGATCAAGTAGGGTTTATTCCAGGAATGCAAAGATTCTTCAATATACGCAAATCAATCAATGTGAAACATGTTAACAAATTGAAAAATATAAACCATATGATAATCTCAATAATAAAGTAATGCTTAAAATTCTCCAAGCCAGGCTTCAGCAATACATGAACCACGAACTTCCAGATGTTCAAGCTGGTTTTAGAAAAGGCAGAGGAACCAGAGATCAAATTGCCAACATCCGCTGGGTCATCGAAAAAGCACGAGAGTTCCAGGAAAACATCTATTTCTGCTTTATTGACTATGTCAAAGCCTTTGATTGTGTGGATCAGAATAAACAGTGGAAAATTCTTCAAAAGATGGGAATACCAGACCACCTGACCTGCCTCTTGAGAAATCTGTATGCAGGACAGGAAGCAACAGTTAGAACTGGACATGGAACAACAGACTGGTTCCAAATAGGAAAAGGAGTACATCAAGCCTGTATATTGTCACCCTACTTATTTAACTTATATGCAGAGTACATCATGAGAAACGCTGGGCTGGAGGAAGCACAAGCTGGAATCAAGATGGCGGGAGAAATATCAATAACCTCAGATATGCAGATGACAGCACCTTTATGGCAGAAAGTGAAGAAGAACTAAAGAGCCTCTTGATGAAAGTGAAAGAGGAGAGTGAAAAAGTTGGCTTACAGCTCAACATTCAGAAAACGAAGATCATGGCATCTGGTCCCATCACTTCATGGCAAATAGATGGGGAAACAGTGGAAACAGTGGCCGACTTTATTTTTCTGGGCTCAAAAATCACTGCAGATGGTGGCTGCAGCCATGAAATTAAAAGATGCTTACTGCTTGGAGGGAAAGTTATGACCAACCTAGAGAGCATATTAAAAAGCAGAGACATTACTTTGCCAACAAAGGTCCATCTAGTCAAGACTATGGTTTTCCCAGTGGTCATGTATAGATGTGAGAGTTGGACTATAAGCTGGAGGAAGCACAAGCTGGAATCAAGATGGCGGGAGAAATATCAATAACCTCAGATATGCAGATGACAGCACCCTTATGGCAGAAAGTGAAGAAGAACTAAAGAGCCTCTTGATGAAAGTGAAAGAGGAGAGTGAAAAAGTTGGCTTACAGCTCAACATTCAGAAAACGAAGATCATGGCATCTGGTCCCATCACTTCATGGCAAATAGATGGGGAAACAGTGGAAACAGTGGCCGACTTTATTTTTCTGGGCTCAAAAATCACTGCAGATGGTGGCTGCAGCCATGAAATTAAAAGATGCTTACTGCTTGGAGGGAAAGTTATGACCAACCTAGAGAGCATATTAAAAAGCAGAGACATTACTTTGCCAACAAAGGTCCATCTAGTCAAGACTATGGTTTTCCCAGTGGTCATGTATAGATGTGAGAGTTGGACTATAAAGACAGTTGAGCATACAAGAATTGCTGCTTTTGAACTGTTATGTTGGAGAAGACTCTTGAGAGTCCCTTAGACTGCAAAGAGAACCAACCAGTCAATCCTAAAGGAGATCAGTCCTAGGTGTTCATTGGAAGGACTGATGTTGAAGCTGAAACTCCAATACTTAGGCCACCTGATGTGAAGAGCTGAGTCACTGAAAAAGACCCTGATGCTAGGAAAGATTGAGGGTGGGGGGAGAATGGGACAACAGAGGATGAGATGGTTGGATGGCATCACTGACTCAATGGACGTGGGTTTGGGTGGACTCTGGGAGTTGGTGATGGACAGGGAAGCCTAGTGTTCTGTGGTTCATGGGGTTGCAAAGAGTCAGAAATGACTGAGTGACTGAACTGAGTCACTGACTGAATCTCAATAGATGCAGAATAAGCCTTTGACAAAATTCTGCAGCCATTGATGATTAACACTCTTCAAAGAATGGGCATAGAAGGAACCTACCTCAACATGCTGCTATTGCCACTGCTACCTCAACATAGTAGAGGCCATATATGATAAGCCTAACAGCAAACATTATTCTCAATGGTGAAAAACTGAAAGCATTCTCCCTAAGATCAGGAACAAGACAAGGGTGTCCACTGTCACCACTATTATTCAGCCTAGGTCTGGAAGCCCTAGCTACAGCAATCAGAGAAGAAAAAGAAATAAAATGAATGCAGATCAGAAAAGAAAAAGTAAAGCTCTCACTGTTTGCAGATGACATGATACTGTACTTAGAAAACCATAAAGATAGTATCAGAAAATTATTAGAGCTGATCGGTGAATTGAGAGAAGTTGAAGGATACAGAATCAAAACACAGAAATCAATTGCATTTCTATATGCCAACAATGAAAAATCAGAAAGAGAAATTAAGGAATAAATCCCATTCACCATTGCAACAAAAAGAATTCAATATCTAGGAGTAAACTTACTAAAGGAGACAAAAGAACTGTACACAGAAAATTATAAGACACTGATGAAAGAAATCAAAGACGATGTAAACAGATGGAGAGATATTCCATGTTCCTGGGTAGGAAGAATCAATATTGTGAAAATGACTATGCTACCAAATGCAATCTATAGATTCAATGTGATCGCTATCAAATTACCAATGGTGCTTTTCACAGAACTAGAAGAAAAAATTTCACAATTCGTATGGAAACATGAAAGACCCCACATAGACAAAGCAGTCTTGAGAAAGAAGAATGGATCTGGAGGAATCAACCTTCCTGACTTCAGATTATACTAAAAAGCTACAGTCATCAGACAGCACAGTCACAGAAATATAGACCAATGGAACAAGATAGAAAGCCCAGAAATAAACCCATGCACCTATGGGTACCTTATTTTTGACAGAGGAGGCAAGAACACACAATGGGGCAAAGACAGCCTCTTCAATATATGAGGCTGGGAAAACTGAACAGCTACATGTAAAAGAACGAAATTAGAACACTTCCTAACACCATACACAAAGGTAAACTCAAAATGGATTAAAGACCTAAATGTAAGACCAGAAACTACAAAACCCTTAGAGGGAAACATAGGTAGAACACTCAGTGACATAAAGCAAGATCCTCTATGACCCACCTCCTAGAGTAACAGAAATAAAAACAAAAGTAAACAAGTGGGACCTGATTAAACTTAAAAGCTTTCTCACAGCAAAGGAAACTATAGGCAAGGTGAAAAGACAGCCCTCAGAATGGGAGAAAATAAGAGCCAATGAAAGAACTGACAAAGGATTAATTTCCAAAATATACAAGCAGCTCATACAACTCAATGCCAGAAGAACAAACAACCCAGTCCAAAAGTGGGAAAAAGACCTAAACAGACATTTCTCCAAAGAAGACATACAGATGGCTAAAAAAGACATGAAAAGATACTCAACATCGCTCATTATTAGAGAAATGCAAATCAAAACCATAACGAGATATCACCTCACACTGATCAGAATGTCCATCATCAAAATGTCTACAAACAATAAATGCTGGAGAGGGTGTGGAGAAAAGGGAACGCTCTTGCACTGTTGGTGGGGATGTAAACTGATACAGCCACTATGGAAGAGGGTATGGTGATTCCTTAAAAAGCTAGGAATAAAACCACCAT
>SJYT01032635.1:16005-53983 GCA_006410635.1 Cephalophus harveyi
AGAATACACCTCAATACACAAGTCACCATCATTATTATTAAAAACAAATTCAGCACTGTTAAAAGAAAAAGTAATACATGGCCATTGCAGATAAAAGCAGAAATATAGGTAAAACTATCAGATGGTACTTATTCAGTCTTCTTCCATGTTTTAGAAACAGCCAGAATTATTATTTATGTATTCATCTTTGTGGTGAAACCTTAAAATAAGATTATACTGTACTTACTGTTTAGCAACTCGATTGTTTTTAAATTAAAAATATATAAAATTTAGTTATCTATCTAGAGCATAATTTTAAATATAATAGCATTCCACTGTATGGCTTTACAATTAGTAAGTCACTCATTCATTTAATAAATACAGTAAACTTCTACATGTCAGGCACTGTTCTAGGTGCCAGGGTTAAAATATGAAGAAGATAAACAGGCAAGAAATTGTCTCATGAAGTCGGAGAGACTATCAATGAAAATAGATACAGGAGAGGCTAGGCAGTAGCCTAATACCCTCTAGGAAAACAGGCCTTGGCAGCCAGGGCAGTTAGATTAAGACAAACAAGAATAACAAAGTGAGGACTTGCTAGTGCTGAATACAACCAGGTGTCCTATTGATCTATGTTTTTCTCCATTCATTTATCATTACTTTGCTTAATAAATTACTGAAGAATTTAAAATTTTACATAAACTTGGACATCTCCAATCATTCCTATTGCTAGTTTGGTGAGCTTTTTCTACTCTTCCCCCTTTCCAGTTCCCCAAGATGCAGGCAAATGCTTGGTGCCTTGCAGCTGTGTTCTTAACAGGTCTAGATATGCAGTGACCCTTCGACCCTAAATGGAAATATTCAACAGGTGAAAATTATGATTAAAGAGATATCTGAACTGAAATTGATATCACATTTTAAAGGTTTTCTTGTTTTTTGTGTGTGTGTTTCTAAGTGTAATAACAGCTCTGTATGTGTGTTAGTTGCTCAGTTGTGTCCGATTCTTTGCGACCCATGAACTGCAGCCTACCAGGCTTCTCTGTCCATGGGATTTCCCAGGCAAGAATACTGGAGTGGGTTGCCATTTCCTTCTCCAAATAACAGCTCTATCTCCCCTGATTAGTGTTAATATTAGTCCTGATTAGTGTCAATATCTGCCAGAATGGTAATTCGTTTTTGCCAACTGATCGTTTGACAAAAGTAGCCTCGGAAGGAGTTCAGTGGAACTCTTCTTAGTCCCTCTATAATCTGCAGAATCCAGAATTGTAGGAATGGTAAGTAAAACTCTATAACTGGGTTACTAGGAGTGATGGGAAAGAGGTAATCAGGATCATTTTTGTTGCTATTTCTAGGCTCCCGGACCCATGTATTTCGCTAATTGAAGGAACAGAACTATGTAACAGTCATTGATTTAAGCCATACACTGTTCTTAGAAATGGAATCCTATCTTCACTGGGAATCATTTCTAAGTTGGCGCTATAACAGGTAGTTCTGTTACTCTTACAGGCCAGCAGATTCAAGGTGGTCCAGTGTGATGGGACTAGGAGATCCCGCTGTAATATGTTCATTGCTCTACTTCCTTTACTTTAAAATAGGTTCCTCAATCTGTGTAATGTCTTGTTGTCAGTGGATCAGTTGATAAGACTGCAGATAGTGGTGCTGACTGAGGACTATAGACAAAAAAATGACAAACTTATACCAAGAATACAAGTCAGTTTCCATCAAAATGGAAACTTCAACATTGTACTGTGGTACCTAGTCAATGCAGTATGAGAAAAAAAAAAAAAAAGCATTCAAATTAGGATGGGAGAAATAAAACTATTTGCATAAGACATGCTTATCATTGTAGAAATTCCTAATGAACCCACAAAAAACCCCTATGAGAACCACGAAGTGAATTTAGAAAGGCCATAGTGTGTGTGTGTCTACATACAGATACACTTTCAGCTTATGGCACTTATATAACAATAGTATCAAAATATATTTACAAACCAAATAAACAATAATAAAATCAACAATTAACAGTATCATTTTAATGTGATGGGTTCTTTTTGCTTTATCATGAATATCAGACAACAACTATCATCCTACATTGTTTTGAGATGAGCATGCCTGTTATCTTGTTCCATGTGATAATTTCCATTCTTCTTCCACTCTTTTCTATTTCAGTTATTTATACAGCTTTCTACAATTTATTTGCATTTTAATTGGTTTGAACACTTCATTTATTTGTTAACTCCTGATTAGTAAGCGCAAAAAAGTGATACAACTTGGTCTCCATGCTATTATATAATCACAATTACAAATACAAACTTTGGCACTGAAATATAGTGTTAATTAGTACTCAGTCATACTCCAGAATGTGATATTAATCAATTTTAAAAGATTTTCATAAAAATGTTAAAAAATTACACAAGGACCTTCCATAATAATACAACCATGGACCATGCAGAGGTTTATTGATCCTACTTTTGAGACATACTGCTAAAAAAAAAAAAAAAAAGCATTCAAATTAGGATGGGAGAAATAAAACTATTTGCATAAGACATGCTTATCATTGTAGAAATTCCTAATGAAACCACAAAAAACCCCTATGAGAACCACGAAGTGAATTTAGAAAGGCCATAGTGTGTGTGTGTCTACATACAGATACACTTTCAGCTTATGGCACTTATATAACAATAGTATCAAAATATATTTACAAACCAAATAAACAATAATAAAATCAACAATTAACAGTATCATTTTAATGTGATGGGTTCTTTTTGCTTTATCATGAATATCAGACAACAACTATCATCCTACATTGTTTTGAGATGAGCATGCCTGTTATCTTGTTCCATGTGATAATTTCCATTCTTCTTCCACTCTTTTCTATTTCAGTTATTTATACAGCTTTCTACAATTTATTTGCATTTTAATTGGTTTGAACACTTCATTTATTTGTTAACTCCTGATTAGTAAGCGCAAAAAAGTGATACAACTTGGTCTCCATGCTATTATATAATCACAATTACAAATACAAACTTTGGCACTGAAATATAGTGTTAATTAGTACTCAGTCATACTCCAGAATGTGATATTAATCAATTTTAAAAGATTTTCATAAAAATGTTAAAAAATTACACAAGGACCTTCCATAATAATACAACCATGGACCATGCAGAGGTTTATTGATCCTACTTTTGAGACATACTGCTAAATACCACTCATTTTGCAATAAACTCTATGAAGTCTGGGAGTATCTCTTATACTGTATGCTATACATTAGAGCTAGGAACTTTTCAAGCTTTTATGGTTCACTGAGAGGGTGCTCAGTGAGGGTTTACTTCTCATTTCCTAACACACAGAGGATATTCATCTGGTATTTATGGGTTAAAATATACCCAAATTCCTCTTTAGTGGACAGAATGCCTTTGATCTACACAAAATTCTAAGCTTCAAAATTTGTTTTCCCGATTGTAAAAATAAGGACATTTCATATGTGCCATCGAGTTTAAGGAGTTGCTCAAATTATTATCTCCTGAATACTAAGCATTAATGCTTTATGCATTTCTGAGAATATAAGCTTTACCTCATTTGAACCTACCACAGTCCTATGAAGAAGGTTATGTTGCCATCCTCACTTATAGTACTTAGGAAAATTAAAGCCCTGAGGCTTAGAGAGTGATAACAATTAACCTGGCTACTACCAGAACTGAGGTTTATACTCAGGCAGGTTTATTTTTGAACCAGAGTACCAGACCTCCATGTTCTAATGCTCAGTGAATCCTGGAAGCTTCTTGGATATCCTTGATGACATTTGTTTCCTGAGTTCTACAGTTTGCCCTCCAGCTTATTAAGTTGCTTGGAATGTCTTGTCCATGGGAATTCTCCAGGCAAGAATACTGGAATGGGTTGCCATGCCCTTCTCCAGGGGATCTGCACAACCCAGGGATCAAACCTAGGTCTTCTGCATTACAGGCAGATTCTTTAGCATCTGAGCCATGAAGGAGGCCCCAGTGGGAGTTTAGTAAGCTTATTTGTACTCTGGAGTTTTATGCATCTATTTTTTTAATAGTTTGATTTGGGCAGCTGTTTGCTAGGAGCACTAATGTACTTATGTAAGGATACTGACTTACTATAGTAAAGAAAGAGATGATTCTAAATTTCTTTGATAATCAAAACTTAACCACTCCCCCTTAAAATATCCAAGAAAAGGAACTGCTTCTCCATTTTCTACATTAACCCAGATGGAACTGAAGGAAATTCACAAGCCATCTGGATTTAATTAGACAGTATACTATATAGATATGCTGGCAACAGCATGGCTGAGGGGAATTAGCTTTAATGGAAATAAATTTAGATTTGGAGTCAGAAATTCTGGTTTCTCTCTGGCCTCTGTCACTAACCTCTCATGCTATGTTTTTATTTATCAAAAGAAAAGAATATGTCCTCTGGTACCTCCCTGAGTTTTACTTTTACTTTGGAGATCAGAAAATGTTTCAAAAAGCATAAATCACTGCAGAATGTAATTCTTTTATTATTATCATGGTACTGTAGAATTTAAACCAAATTTGTTGTTATTGCTGTTTTTAACAGCTTTTATGAATATATGATAATTAAATTTTTTGTCATTTTTGACTACTTGCTTGGACCTAAGATGGGAGGCAGGACATTTTGAGTCTCTAATTGTGGAATCCTGTATCTCTGTATTGGGGCTTCCCTGGTGGCTAAGATGGTAAAGAATCTGCCTGCAATGCAGGAGACCTGGGTTTGATCCCTAGGTCAATCCCCATGAGCCATAGAAACCTTCAGTCATGCAAGTACAGTTTGCCTTTATTTGCAGACTTCCTCTCCCCTATCTATTTCCCTCAGGTTTCAGAAGTTTAAACATTCAGGCATGGATATAGAAAGCCAAAGAGTTATTATTGATTCCATATTGGGCTGAGGATTCCAAAACAGCTCAAATGAGAGAAAAATAATCTACATAGAACATGTAATTAGCCAGCTGTGGCTGTGGGGAACCGGCTTCTATTAGAGGAATCTTGGATTAAATAATAGCAGTGTGCAGTTAGCTGATTCTTGCCCTAGTTAGGAAACTCAGTGACTCTGCACAGAGTTTGCTCATATAAAGGTATTTGTAACCATCTTCATTTCATGGCCAAATATTTAGAAATTTGGGACATGTAGTGTATTTATGAAAAATGATCAACTGTTCATTAGGCAGCTCACAGTTGGAGGGGTGAAAAGATTCCATATCTCCATTTATATTATACTCTCAGCACTAATCTTGCTCCTTTGGGAAGTTGGAGGAAGATAAATAGATAAAAAAAAAGCAAACAAAAAATTAGCATATGTACACAGAAAACCTAAAAGCATCAAGTTTTTGTTCTGTTTTGCCAAAACCACTCTTTCAAGAGAATTAGTCTGATTTAGTAGCTGGGAAACAGATCGTCATTATTTTTCCTCCCCATCACCAAACTTTAATTTTGCAATTTTTAAATTTCTTTAAAAGTATTTTAGAAGTTCAAGATGGCAGAGTAGAAGGATGTGTGCTCATCTCTTCCTGCAAGAGCACCAAAATCACAACTAGCTGTTGAACAACCATTGACATGAGACGCTGAAACCTACCAAAAATAGATATCCCACATCTAAAGACAAAGAAGCCTCAGGGAGAGGGTAGGAGGGTCACGATCATGATAAAATCAAATCCCATGCCCACCAGGTGGGTGATCCACAAACTGAAAAATAATAATATTAAAGAATTCTCCGACTGTTGTGAAGGTTTGAAACCCCATGTCAGGCTTCTGACAGACCTTTGTTGGTAGAGTAATGTCTCTGCTTTTTAATATGCTGTCTAGGTTTGTCATAGCTTTTCTTAAAAGGAGCAAGCATCATCTAATTTCATGGCTGCAGTCACCATCTGCAGTGATTTTGGAGTCCAAGAAAATAAAGAGTATCTTTTATCTAGTTTGTTTGATTTTTTCTATTTCATATTCAGTGCTCCCATTTCATTTAGTTTATGTTTTCCATCTCTTCTTTTTTTACTGATGAACTTTCTCAAGACTTTATCAAGCGTAGTAGAAAAGCTTTTGTATACATATATTCAAATAATATATATAACATATATATTTTAGAAAAGTTATGAATTTTTGCCTAACTAAAAACTTTATGATTCTACTTGTTTGACTTAGTATGAACAGAATGCTAGATTTCTAATTAAAAAAAAAGGCAACAAGCATCAAAATATGATTAATATAAATATAAATCTATTATATTTAAATTATTAATGACATCATTCAAAATGCTCCTAGTCTTATTTTTTCTGCACTTGATAAAATATTCTCAGAGAAATGTTAATATGTCTCACTATTATTTTATATTTTTTCTTTTCCCTTATATATCTCCTGGTTTTTGCTTTCTGTGTTTTTGTTTCTTTGTTGTTGAGGTATCTAATGGTTTATGATGTCTATATTCTTTGTGAATTGAATCTTTTACCATTAAAAACATTCATCTTTGTTTCACTTAAAATAAATAAACTTTAAAAATATTTTAAAGTATTATTGCAAAGAAAGCTGAGCACCGAATAATTGATGCTTTTGAATTGCAGTGTTGGAGAAGACTCTTGAGAGTCCCTTGGACAGAAAAGAGATCAAACCAGTCAATCTTAAAGGAAATCAGGCCTGAATATTCAATGGAAAGATTGATGTTGAAGCTTCAATACTTTGGCCACCTGATGCGAAGAACTGATTCATTGGAAAAGACCCTGATGCTGGGAAAGACTGAAGGCAGGAGGAGAAGGGGACAACAGAAGATGAGATGGTTGGATGGCATCACCAACTCGATGGACATGAGTTTGAGCAAGTTCTGGGAGTTGGTGATGGACAGGGAAGCCTGCTGTGGTGCAGTCCGTGAGGCTGCAAAGAGTTGGACACAAATAAGTGACTGGACTGAAGTGACTGCAAAGATGGTATATTGTTTTGGTAGAAAATTTTTTTATTGACAAAAAGAAATGAAATAAGATGAAAAAAACAATCAACTTGAACTAACCCTGGGGTTTATCATCATCCTTGGGAACCTTAGCTTACTGCTCAGTGAAAATTAAAATCAGATAAATGATGTGACAGTCCTTTAAAAGGGNTTTATTGACAAAAAGAAATGAAATAAGATGAAAAAAACAATCAACTTGAACTAACCCTGGGGTTTATCATCATCCTTGGGAACCTTAGCTTACTGCTCAGTGAAAATAAAAATCAGATAAATGATGTGACAGTCATTTAAAAGGGTCATGTTGAATATAGAACACTAAGAAATAACCTTCACTGAGAGCTTACTAGATACCAGACATTGTTCTGACCATTGTGCAAGGGTCCTTATGACAATCCCAGATAGGCACTGCTATCCCTACCACAAAGTTAACAAATATCAAAGATGTTTAGTAATTCAGCCAGGATCGCAAAACTAGTAAGGGACAGAACCTGAATTCAAATCTAGCAGCCTGACTCCAGAGCTCATACTCTAAACCAAGAGTCATCAAATTATATCCCAAAAGTCAAATCTGGCCCTACCACTTGTTTTTGTCAATAAAGTTTTATGGAATAAACACAAACATACATATATACTTCAATCAAAATCTTAAAACTCAGGAATAAATCTTGCTGATTCCGTTCCGTTCCGTTCAGTCGCTCAGTCGTGTCCGACTCTTTGCGACCCCATGGACTAGTAGCCTACCAGGCTCCTCCCTCCATGGGATTTTCCAGGCAAGAGTACTGGAGTGGGTTGCCATTTCCTTCTCCAGGGGATCTTCCCGACCCAGGGATCGAACCCGGGTCTCCTGCATTCCAGGCAGACGCTTTAACCTCTGAGCCACCAGAGGGACTTCCCTGGTGGCTCGGTAGGTATATCCATGGTTTTCCAATTCTTTCCTGTTTTTTTTCTTTTTTGGATGAGAAAGGGAAGAGATGATTTAATGGCTAAGAATAGAGCATATGCTAAACTTAATATTGATACCAATTCTAGACAACTACCACTCAAAGGATTTATAAGAAAGGGAAAAGAAATCTACATTACCTCAAAGGGAAAAGAATATGAATTCATTAAAACCTTTGTATCTATTAGAGTCCCTTGGACTCCAAGGAGATCCAACCAGTCCATTCTAAAGGAGATTAGCCCTGGGATTTCCTTGGAGGGAATGATGCTAAAGCTGAAACTCCAGTACTTTGGCCACCTCACGCAAAGAGTTGACTCATTGGAAAAGACTCTGATGCTGGGAGGGATTGGGGGCAGGAGGAGAAGGGGACGACCAAGGATGAGATGGCTGGATGGCATCACTGACTCGATGGATGTGAGGCTGAGTGAACTCCGGGAGTTGGTGATGGACAGGGAGGCCTGGCATGCTGTGATTCATGGGGTCGCAAAGAGTCAGACACAACTGAGCGACTGAATTGAACTGAAACCTTCAGACAGATTTTGATAATGTTTTTGATAAGCACAGCTAGCTGTATTGTTGTCACAGCTCATGACTCGATGAAAATGCTGATTAATGCCTTGACTTTAAGAAGGACTCTGAAAAATGCCACTAATTTTGAGATCCTGGTTTGAAAGTCAAGAATTATGTGAGGTAAATATATCTTTTACAATATAAATACTATTCATTTCTTAAAACAAAACAAAATATAAAGACCAACAATTAACCAAGTGAATATCAACGTGTTTATTAAGCCCTGCTATGACAACTATAAAATAGATACTATAAAGATAACATCTCTGTTTTTAAGAAGCATACAACCTTGCTATAATAAAGTTTATTCTCTTCCCAAACAGAGCTCCTTGCCAGTATACATTCATTGTTTAAAGCACACATCCCAGATTATTCTAGTCTATGGGGACTGTGAGCTTTCACTGCCTTTGAACTATTTTATAATGCTATAAACCATAGATAACTGAAAGCAGTACAAAAGAGTTCTTGTGTGTGTATATGCAAATAAATTCTGTCCAGTGTAAATTCAAAGACTTCCCTCTTCCACTATGGAAATGGTCAGTTGTGCATCTATTCACAAATTCATCTCAACATTCCTGATCTATAATAAAGTCTATTCTTCAGATACTTTTTGAACTGGTTATAACGTCTTAATAGTTTTCTTTGAGACGTGGTCATTGTATATCTGTTATAAAATTATCCCTTAACATGAACTTAGGCTCTAGAGACAGCCAGTCAGAGATCCTAATCTTAGTTTAGCTGTTACCAGCTGTGTAACAATAGGCAAAAATTATCCTCTCTATTAATAATATCTGCCCCACTCAACTGTTCCTATCAGGGCTTCCCTGGTGGCTCAGCTGGTAAAGAATCCACCTGCAATGCAGGAGGCCCCAGTTCAGTTCCTGGGTTGGAAAGATCTGCTGGAGAAGGGATAGGCTTACCCACTCCAGTATACTTGGGCTTCCCTTGTGGCTCAGCTGGTAAAGAATCTGCCCGCAATGCGGGAGACCTGGGTTCAATCCCTGGGTTGGGAAGATCCCCTGGAGAAGGGAAGGGCTACCCACTCCAGTATTCTGGCCTGGAGAATTCCATGGACTATACAGTCCATGGGGTCAAAGAGAGTCAGACGACTGAGCGATTTTCACTTTCATGAAGGGCAAGTACGAGTATATCCTGCTAAGGCTTCTCACTCAGAACTAGGGACTGTAGTGATGTTCATCAATTCAGGGGACCCAGTTTCGATCTCTGGGTTAGGACAACGCCCTGGAGAAGGGAAAGTCTACCTACTTCAGTATTCTGGCCTAGAGAATTCCGTGGATTCCATGGAGTTGCAAAGAGTCGGACACATCTGAGTGACTTTCACTTTCAAACTGTTGTGGGATTATGTGATATGTTACTTCTGGTCTAAAACTTAGATGCACTTGATAAAATAAAATTCTTAATTTAAGCAAAAGAAATTTTAAAATACTGTAATATAGTTTATTTATAATAAATAAATGTATTTATTTATTGTTAATTTCTGCTGTGTAGCAAAGTAATTCAGTTATACATATGCATATGTAAAATTCTTATTGATATTCTTAGGCTATTGAATACTATGCTATATAGTAAGACTTTGTTGTTTACCCATTCCATATATAATACCAATAGTTTGCATCTGTTAATCCCAAACTTTCAACACATGTCCCCATACCTAGAACCCTCTACTCTATTCTGTGAGTCTGTTTCTGTTTTGTAAATAAGTGCACTTGTGTCATATTTTAGATTCCACATATAAGTGATATATGGTATTTATCTTTCTCTGACTTACTTCACTTAGTATGATAGCCCCTTGGTCTATCTATGTCTGGATATGTGCCCAGGACTGGGGTTTCAGGATCATACGACAACTCTATTTTTAGTTTTTTGAGGAACCTCCATACTCTTTTCCACAATGGTTGCATCAATTTACTGCTTTACCAACAGTGTAGGAGGGTTCCTTCTCCAAAACCTCTCCAGCATTTGTTATTTGTAGACTTTTTAATGATGGCCATTCTGACCAGTATGAGGTAGTATTGCATTGTAGTTTTGATTTGCATTTCTCTAATAATGATGTTAAACATCTTGATATGTGTAAGGCAAGAGACATTTAAACACATTTTTTTCTCTGCTGTTTGGGCCTCCTCTCTACCATTGAGTGCCGTTACTGTGCACTGTGCATCTGTATTATGCATTAACCACACCTTCCCAATAGCAGAAATAGCTGTTCAACCATAAATATCTATTTTTCTCCTTCTGGAGCCAACCATGTAACTCCTTAGAAGATAATACACCTTCATCAATCCTATAAGGTGTTGCAATGACCTACCACTGGCCTTGTACATGCAGATATCTTTGGAGAACTTTACATACAATGTCAATATATCATTTCCCTTAAAGAGAGCAACTGGTATGGAACAAATTGGGTCAGATGACTTGGGGATATTCTGGGCACCATAATGGAAGTTCTTAGTTTAAATACTAACTTATGACTTCATTAATGTCACAAGCTATGTTACTTGTATTTTGTCTATATAAGAGTGCTATTCTTTTAATTGTAATTAGCCTCCAATTAACGAATTTAAATTAAAAAAATAAAAGCTTTACTTTTGATTTCAAAAAAAAAAAAAAGAGTATTACTTCTTCCACTACCAAATATGTGACTGAGTCTCTGATAAAAATAACTATGACCAGGTGACTTGAAATGATTGAGCAAATACATAATTCTATAAGATCAATATTGTAACTCTAGATATGGGAAGAAACAATGAGAGAACTATATCCTGAAACATAACAGACTGAGGTGGTCCAGAGCTTTGGACTACTATTAACAGGGCCTAGTCCAGTAATAAGACACTGAGTGGCCTATCAGTGAAACCTTTGCTTGACCTGGGAATAAGCATTCCAAGCGCCATGGAACAAATTGGTCACAAAATGCCTCCCAAACCTTGAACAAAATGAAAACAAAAAGGAAGGGACTGTAAAATAATGTGGCCCACCATCCAGTTCTGTAAGAATCAAGTCATTAGCCACTGCAGTTGCTGACCTACCACACACCCTGACAGGAATTCCGCTTGAAGATCAGGATGAGTTACTTTGTGCTCTAGGAAAACTGGTACTAGTCCTCAGATAGTTAAATATTTTCAGGAGAAAATTTTATAAGCCCAGTTTCTTGCATCTTCCCATACTTAGGAAAGCACTTAAACCACTAAGATATCTGTTCCTCATGAATCGCAGGAACATTCTGCCAAGATATGGCCTTGACTGCATGTACCTCTTTACCAAAACTACATACACGCCTGATTCCTCCCTCCCCTCTTCAGAACAGTCTTTAGAGCTTTCTGAAAGACTGTCTCCCAGGTTATAATCCACAGGTTGGGTAGAGTAGACGGATGTATTTCCTCTTAGATTGACCATTAATTAATTTTACATCAACATACTCAACAACAATAAAGAATGTCTTTGAAGGAATTAGCAGAGTCAAGTTATGAACTGGCTACTTTGTAACAGCAATAAAGTGAAAGGCTCATTCTATCAATATCCAGGAAATACAATGAATGCGATTTCTTTTTTAAACAAAACAAAACAAAACCTTTAAAGTTCCTACTTTGAGGCTTAAGACACAACTACCTAAATTGGTCAAAATGTTTCCCAAAACCATGTAAATGAAACAGGCTAATGACTTTCAAATTCTAGTTAGGCATATTTAGTATGCAAAGGTTAATCAGTGAATAATCTTTGCAATCATGTTTGTACAGAGAGACACCCACAATAGTCAATTACATGAATTGCTTCTCCTCAATAAGTTTTCCTGAAGTTCTTCCTCTAAATTCTCATCTAGTACACATTTACTATGAGTTATTTTTCAGTGGATTAAGAACACAAGCTATCCTCAAAAGATCAGTAATCTTTATCCTTAATTCTAACTCAAATCATGAATATAATTAATTCCTCCTACAGTTATACTTTGCCTTATCCATTTAGAAATCCTGCAACAAGTCTTTTTTTTTTTTTGGAAACTGGAAAACATAATTAAATATCTCTAGGTAGTGAAGAGTCAGTTGACAAAACAGAACATATCACTGTGTGGTATTAATGCCATTTATGTGAACAGCCATTAATTCCAATTTGAGGCCCCTTTCAAAATCCTGCAGAGATTAAAATGGTCTCTGGATTTTAGAAGATTTATTATCAATCTTCTTAACTTCTAGAACAAAATTATTCCACTCATCCCTACTTCAACATTTTCCACCCATCTAGCTCATGCCATACTTACATACATACAAGCAGCATTTCCTAAATGAGAAATGTGAGAGTCTCCATAAGCTCTGTATAAAGTAACTTCAGATGACTGTATACAACATCCCTCTTGGAGCTTCACTCAACATTGGATTACTGAAGATTCTGAGAAGGCCTATAGCAAAGAAACCTGTTTAACTTTGTTAAATTTACTACCTGAGACCTCTGAGAAAAGTTGAGACAGATATGAGTGTCTTCAGAGGTCAGTGGGGTGTCAGAGAACCTTTAAGATTGTCAAATAATTAGCCATTGAAAGCGAAAGTGTTAGTCACTCAGTCATGTCTGACTCTTTGCAACCCTGTGAACTTGCAGCCTACCAGACTCCTTTGTCCATGGAATCCTCCAGGCAAGAATACTGGAGTGGGCTGCCTTTCCCTTCTTCAGGAGATCTGCCTGACCCAGGGGTCGAACCCTTTCTTCTGCACTATAGACAGATTCTTCACCATCTAAGCCACCAGAATTAGCAGCTGAGGGGAGCCTATTCTTCCAGGAGAACATGAAAGAAACCCAGATTGCTCTCCTCTCACAATTCACCATGTTTCTTTCTCTACCCAACTTTACAGATGAACTACTTTTAAAAGAGGGCTTGGTTTTGCCATACATCAACATGAATCTGCCATGGGTGTACACGTGTTCCCAATCCCGAATCCCGCTCCCATTCCCCCCCACCACACTGTCCCACCAATACAATATTGTAAAGTAAAAAAACAAATAATAATAATAATAAATAAATAAAAGGTTCAGGGGGAAAAATTAATAAAAATAAAAGAGGGCTTGCAGCAGTGGCAAACTAGAATTACCTAAGGAACATCTAGAAAATACAAATGCCCAGATTTTATCAAAGACCAATTAAATTAGAATCTTTATAGATGTGGTTGGACACTGGTATTTAACAGTGTCCTCAAGTGAATGGAATGTGTGGGTAGATTTTCAACAATCATTAACTAAAAGGGGATGGTCCTCTGGAATCAACAGGCAGTGAACAAACCTTCAGAGCAAGGGCATTATTCTAGGTACAATCAAGGAAGCAGAAAACAACCAAAACTTGTCTCTGTACTCAAGGAGCGTTTAGTTACTTATGAGAGAAACCTTCCATTCAGTTCAGTTCAGTTCAGTCGCACAGTCGTGTCTGATTCTTTGCGACCCCATGAATTGCAGCACGCCAGGCCTCCCTGTCCATCACCAACTCTGGAGTTCACTCAGACTCACGTCCATCGAGTCCGTGATGCCATCCAGCCATCTCATCCTTGGTCATCCCTTTCTATTTCATCAAGAGGCTTTTCATTCCTCTTCACTTTCTGCCATAAGGGTGGTGTCATCTGCATATCTGAGGTTATTGATTTTCTCCCGGCAATCTTGATTCCAGGTTGTGTTTCTTCCAGTCCAGCGTTTCTCATGATGTACTCTGCATATAAGTTAAATAAAAAAGTAGCCAAAGGCTCTAAGTGGTGAGTAGATGTGTGCATGTGAGTTCTAAGTTGCTTCAGTTGTGTCTGATTTTCTGCAACCTTATGGACTGTTACAGTCCATAACAAGCTCCTCTGTCAATGGAATTCTCCAGGCAAGAATATTGGAGTGGGTTGCCATGCCCTCCTCCAGGGAATCTTCCTGACCCAGAGATCAAACCCATGTCTCTCATATCTCCTGGATTGGTAGGTGGGTTCTTTACCACTAACACCACCTGGGAAGTGTATATGTAGGTAGGAACTAAATACTGCAGAAATTTAGAAATGAGAAATCAGTGGAGTTGGAACGGCCAAAGGTTTCATGGTTGAGGGAGGAGGTCACTGAAGATTTAGAGGGATACGAAGTCAACAAATATCAACCTTGATGTTTTCACATCAACTTTGGGATATATTTTCAGGAGTGTAGGGGACTGTTGAAATACTCATATGTTTGTGGCCTAAATTTTTAAGACACCAGCTGCTACTGCTAAGTCACTTCAGTCATGTCCGACTGTGCGACCCCATAGACGGCAGCCCACCAGGTTCCCCTGTCCCTGGGATTCTCCAGGCAAGAACACTGGACTGGGCTGCCATTTCCTTCTCCAATGCATGAAAGTGAAAGTCGCTCAGTCGTGTCTGACCCTCAGCGACCCCCCCTGGACTGCAGCCTTCCAGGATCCTCCGTCCATGGGATTTTCCAGGCAAGAGTACTGGAGTGGGGCGCAATGGCCTTCTCCAAGACACCACCAAACCTTTTAAATATAAGTTGCTATGTCTGTAAAATTTCAATTCTCAAAACAGCTTCTGAATGCAACACTTCTGTTAGTTTCTGTTTAGGAAAACTGACACTTGGAAGAGCTAAAAGTAAGGGATAGCTTTAAGGAAGTGTGGTATATAGGCAGGTGCATATTAGACCTGAGGGAACAAACATGTAACCTGTGAGGAACTCGTATTCAGGCCACGTGCTAATGTTCTCAGAATAGTCAGTGCTCCTTCTGCCGTTTTGGTCTCTTCCTAGGTCACACAGGAAGTACACACTTCCCCGTAAGCAGCAGTGCAAAGCTCTAATGGCCTGATTTCCCATTCAGCAGCCTACAGCCTCCTTCTCTGCAAGGGGAATTGAAATTAGTCCTTGACTACTGTGCTTCTCTTGGTAGGAAACAGTCATTTTATTTCTATTCATTTCAACACAGTTTCTTTGCTACTGAACCTAAGGGTTTTATACAGAGAAAAAAAAAAGCATTGAAATTAATGTATATTTTGTCTCCTTTCAAGAATATCATTTTTTTATACACATGGAGTCTGAGGTATCTAGACTTTCATTTCTGAGAATCACATCTTTGTAACATTCTTGTCAAAAGAAACTCATTAACTTTTCCTAATGGAAAAGTTAGAGGCATCACACGCTTATTTGAAGTTGAAGTTTTATTCTAACAGAGTTGGCTGAAGATCTTTTGGTGGGGGGGGTCTGACTGAACATTGACCCCAATTACTGGCATTTTTTGTGCTTCAGTGCTGCTGCTTCAGAATAAAAACCAATAACTCAACCCTACAGAGAAGCTTTATAAACTTCCCTAGTGAGTCTGAAGCTCATTTCTCTTTTTTCATGGTCAGTGAATTGATTTTTCCTGTTGCTTGTACATGGCATTCAATTATAGTGCATTGTCAGAATCAGATGATAATATGCTATAAAAAAATTGTAGAATCTGAAGGGAAAATACAAATTTTGAAGACTTCTCCATGGATAACATCCCAGGTTTGGGCTCTCTATTCTGGAAAACTTATCACAATTTTAGGTTGTTCTACCAGATAGCTTTGATCTTGATTTTTGGGGGGAGACCATAACAGTTACCACAATTAAGAGTAATGTGTAAATTGGCTTAAGTTTCTATTTGGGGGTATCACTAAAATATAAATGGGGCAATTTTTTTTTGGATCCTTTAGAGTTGATCTTAAAATCAGGCTATTAAAAATGAGTTAGTCTGCACCAAAAGAAAAAAGTAAAACAAACAAAAAAATTGAGTAGCCATGATGGAAAACAGTATGGAGGCTTCTCAAAAAACTGAAAATAGAACAACCATATGACAAAGCAATTCTGCTCCTGAGTGTGTGTGTGTGTGTGTGTGTGTGTGTATGCCCAAAAAGCAAAACTCAAAACACTAATTTGAAAACATACATGAACCCCAACGTTCATAGCAGCATTATTTACAATTGCCAAAATATGGAAACAAGCTAAGTGTCCATCAACAGATGAATGGATAAAGGAGTTGTGGTATAATCTTCTTTATATCACACAAAATGGAATACTATCCAGCCATTAAAAAGAGCAAAATTCTTTCATCTGCAGCAACATGGATACACTTGGAGGGCACTATGCTAAGTGAAATAAGTCAGAGAAAGAAAAATACTGTATGATAGGACTTATATGTGGAATCTAAACAATACAACAAACTAGTGAATATAACAAAAAGCAGCTGACTCACAGGCACAGAGAACAAATTAGTGGTTACCAGTGGGGAGGGTGGGGGACTGGAAGGTAAAAACTACTGGGTGTAAGATAGGCTCAAAGATGTACGACACAGAGAATACAGTCAACGTTTTTAAAGAGGCGAATGCAAAGTAACTTTCAAAAATTTTATAAAAATAATTTGCAATAATTTGATAATTTTTAATTTAAAAAATGAGTTACCATTTTCTCCTCAAGCATAAGCAAAAAAAAAAAAAGAAAAAGCCATGTATCTTGGTTACAGGATTCAAGCCAAGGGAATGACAAAGAATAAGAGCTGTGAAGTTTCCCTTCCAGGAAAGCTGTTCAAATGGAAATAGGAGGCCTAAATTGACTTTAGGAGGAAAGTCTAGAAAAAGTGGAAATAAGAAATTATCTGACAGGTTGTGTTTGTGAGCAATTCTATTGAAATGTTGGCTGCCAGAGGATGTAGAAAAGACATTAAGAGTAAACACAGAGAAAATCAAGTAAATTCTTTTAAAAGATGCAATAAATAACTCTAGGAAAAACAAAAATTATGTTCAGGGAAAGAAAATAATATCATGACTTGGAACAGTAATGAATTATATTTATATAATTACACTAACCTAAAGTTAACCTTTTGTTTTCTTTTGATTATCTTTTAAAAAAATTATTTATTTTAATTGGAGGCTAATTACAATATTGTGGTGGTTTTTGCCATACATTGACATGAATCAGCCACAGGTGTACAGGTGTCCCCCATCCTGAACCCCTCTCCTACCTCCCTCCCCATCCCATCCCTCAGGGTCATCTCAGTGCACCGGCCCTGAGCACCCTGTCTCATGCATGAAACCTGGACTGGTGATGTATTTCACATATGGTAATATACATGTTTCAACGCTATTCTCTCAAATCATCTCACCCTCACCTTCTCCCACAGTGTCCAAAATCTGTTCTTTACATCTGTGTCTCTTTTGTTGTCTTGCATATAGGGTCATCGTTACCATCTTTCTAAATTCCATATATATGTGTTAATATACTGTATTGATGTTTTTTCTTTCTGACTTACTTCACTCTGTATAATAGGCTCCAGTTTCATCCACCTCATTAGAACTGATTCAAATGCATTCTTTTTAATAACTGAGTAATATTCCATTGTGTATATGTACCACAGCTTTCTTATCTATTCATCTGCTGATGGACATCTAGGTTGCTTCCATGTCCTGGCTATTGTAAACAGTGCTGCGATGAACACTGGGGTACACATGTCTCTTTCAATTCTGGTTTCCTTGGTGTGTATGCCCAGTAGTGGGATTGCTGTGTTGTATGGCAGTTCTATTTCCAGCTTTTTAAGTTAGTTCTTTAAAAAATGGACATAAATACCAGATGAAACAGGTAACATACTTGAAAGGAGTTGCCTTTGGAGAACAGGGTAAATGTTGCTGGTGGCGGGAGCAGCTAATTTTATCTGTTTTGTTTTAGTATAAGTTACTAGCACTATTTGACTTTTAGAACTTTGCATCTGTATGATTTATTTAAAAACTAAACATTTAAAACACAAGTTTGTATTTCTAGCCCTTTGAACATAAGTACAAACCTAACACAATTTCCTCCATGTTTTGTGGAACAGTGCTGGAGGAGGGGATTTACTTTTTAAGCATATGGCCTAGGATGACTTTGGTGGAATCTGTAATATGGGAAAAGATCCTTAAGACTAAGGTTGTATCTGGAAAGGATGGGGTCAAATTTTGTTGATAACATCAGCTAGCACCGATCCAGCCCTGATGAATAAGGAGAGAACATTTCATCAGCCTCAGAGTGTTGAGTTCTGTATGTTCCTTTGAGCTGCTGAGTTCTTCCTTGCCCTTACTGGCTATTGGCCCAAACATAATTCTCATTTTGAAAAATATTCCTCTGGGCTTCTGGGTGTGCATTGGGCTTGTGTTTAACTCTTGGATGTGTCAAAGCACCTTGCTGTATCTAAGGTCTTTGGATAAATATGAAGACAAGAGGCTGAGGAACTAGAACACATTTTGAAAAAAAAGGACAAGGGTTTATCTTGAACATTTGCTTGTGAGCAGACATGCTCTGTACTTTTTTACTCATCCTTAAAGCAATTTTTCTCAGTTTGCAAAGTAGGACCCAATGCATGGTGGTAAGTTTGGTGGGTGGTATGTTTGACTGTTTTTCACTTAAGTTTAAAAATCTATATCGTTTGGCTTTTGTGACGTGGATAACTATATGCATGCGTTAATGTTCTGTCATGCCTGAGTCATTCAAACATAGCAAAAATGTTTCTGGGATTGGCAACTGGTCATTTGAGTTGAGGTATGTGATTTTTTTCATGATCTGAAACAGTGGAGTTGTTTACAAACAGGTTAGGAATTAAAGGAGAAATACATTTCAGTTTAGGCTCAGATTAAGAAGGAACATGATATTTATTTGGGGAAAGAATTTAACATTATTTAAATGTCTACCACGTACCAGGCACTTCACATATATTATTTTATCAATCCTTGCAAAACCCTGAATTATTCTCAAAGTCAAGACACTGAAAGGTCATGTTACTTTTCTAAGGACTTCCAGCTAGTGAGTTGTGTAACTGTAATTTTAACCAAAGTTTAGGTAGAAACCAGAAAAGGTAAGAGGCTGAACAATTTTTATCAACATAAATCCACTAGCAACAAAATTACTTGTAAAACTTGTTAAAAAGTGGAAATTGTGGGGCTCCACTTCAGACCTACTAAATCAGAAAAGTCAGGGAATACCCAGTGACTCTTACATACTCCACAATTTGAGAACCACTGTATCATAACGGTAAATTGTGCTCCAATTATTTTGCAGACTACATGGTGTTATCCTTCAATTAAACTTTCTTGAAGATCAGCCTTCTTTTGTCATCTACTATTTCTCAATCTCTATGGATGCAGTCAGAATTTTTGGAAACTACATACAGAAAATATCAGAAGATTATATTCTAGACTTAAATTGGGCCACAAAGAATTAGCATTTTCTCTTTAATACTAAGTTAATGGGATAGTCATACAAAACAGTATGTCGAGCTTCCCTGGTGGCTCAGACGGTAAAGTGTTTGCCCATAATACAGGAGACCTGGGTTCGATCCCTGGGTTGGGAAGATCACGTGGAGAAGGAAATGACAACCTACTCCAGTACTCTTGCCTGGAAAATTCCATGGACTGAGGAGCCTGATAGGCTACAGTCCATGGGGTCGCAAAGAGTCAGATACGACTGAGCAACTTCACTTTCACTTTCATACAAAACAGTAGAGAAGTAGGAAGAAAAAGAATTGAGAAATTTTCTGTGTGTGCATTCATGGCAAAATGTGTTGCACCAGTATATTGTGGCATCTTCTCTATTGATATTAGTTTTAACATTCACGCTAAGATCTTTCTCTCCACCCTTTCTGATGGGTCAGCGGTTGTGTGCTAGTCCTTTTTTATTTTCTCTCTCTCTCTCATGCTTATGCATAACTTATGCCTTAAATAACTTAGAACTTGAGAAGACTGAAAGACTGTTTCCAGGATCCCTGGAAAGGTTATTACCAGAAATTTAATTAAAATATATAGACAAAAATCAAGTGCAATGCAAAATTAAGAAAACATAGGAAAGGGGGTGAAAATAATGGGAGGCTTCGACCTGGCACATGTTTTCTATAAACCCAAATAAAAGGGTTATGCCTTAAATATGACAGAGCAGAAATGACCAAAAAGGGTAAGGGCAGCGTAATCTCTTCCTACTGAGTCCTTTTCCAAAAAGGGAAGTGTGTTAATGTGGAAAGTGTGTTAATGTACTAAGATGGCACCAGAGTTTGGTTTTCCTTTCTAATAATTCAGCATATCTTAAAATCGGAGGCTGTCAGGTCACCAGTTCAATCTGCAATATTCATTCTGATTTTAACACATATTTATTAAATGGATTCTATCTTAAACCACTCTGATTTGTGAAATACTGAACTCCTACTTAGGGAATCAGGACACATAGGTTGCAATCTCAATTAGTTGTGTGACTTCAAAAGTGGTCATTCATTTGTTCTGATCCTCAATCTCTTTCTTTTATAAAAAGCAATTCAGATTATTTCTGAGGCTCTTTCAAACTCTGTGAGCCTGTGTCTGCATTTATACTTGTGCCACAAAGAGTCTGAATATTTTCTTTAGTGGATTAGGAGATTCTGAATAAGGTTTTAAGTTTTTTGAAATTGATGAAAAATTATGATTGTACTGGAAGATACTTAAAGTCAACATGGTAGTGATTATTTGAGGAAAAGGTACTCAGTGGGGCTTCTGGGGTGGCGCTAGTGGCAAAGAACCTGCCTGTAGATCCCCCTGGAGGAGGGCATGACAACTCATTCCAGTATTCTTGCTTGGAAAATCCCATGGACAGAGGAGCCTGGTGGGCTACAGTCCATGAAGTTGCAAAGAGTTGGACATGACTGAAGTGACTTGGCATGCACATACATATTTAGCTAACATGAGTCCAATCAAGGTTCCTAGTCAGCACCTTTCTGTTTCATAGACAGTTATCAAGTTAACTGTTCTGCTGATAAAGTAAAATGCTAAGGTTTAAGGTGTAAAGTGGATACGAGAAAGTGATAAAATACTTGCATCCTGCTCACTCTGAGGTGAAATCTTTTGTGCATACTATTGCATTCCAGTTGTTTTTTAACACCTTCAGTTCAGTTACTTAGTCATGTCTGACTCTTTGTGATCCCATGGACTGCAGCACACCAGCCTTCCCTGTCCATCACCAACTCCCAGAGCTTGCTCAAATTCATGTCCATGGAGTCGGTGATGCCATCCAGCCATCTCATCATCTGTCATCCTCTTCTCCTGCCTTCAATTTTCCCTAGTATCAGGGTCTTTTCCAGTGAGTCAGTTCTTTGCATCAGGTGGCCAAAGTATTGAAATTTCAGCTTCAGCAGCAGTCCTAACAAATATTCAGGACTGATTTCCTTTAGGATGGACTGGTTGGATCTCCTTGCAGTCCAAGGGACTCTCAAGAGTCTTCTCCAACACCACAGTTCAAAACCATCAATTCTTCAGCACTCAGCTTTCCTTATAGTACAACTCTCACATCCATACATGACTACTGGGAAAGCGATAGCTTTGGCTAGACGGACCTTTGTTGGCAAAGCAACGTCTCTGCTTTTGAATACGCTGTCTAGGTTGTTTATAGCTTTTCTTCCAAGGAGCAAGTGTCTTTTAATTTCATGGCTGCAGTCACAATCTGCAGTGATTTTGGAGCCCAAGAAAATAAAGTCTGTCACTGTTTCCCCATCTATTTGCCATGATGTGATGGGACCAAATGCCATGATCTTAGTTTTCTGGATGTTGAGTTTTAAGCCAACTTTTTCACTTTCATAAAGCAGTTCTTTAGTTCTTGTTTGCCTTCTGCCATAAGGGTGGTGTCATCTGCGTATCTGAGGTTATTGATATTTCTCCCTGCTATCTTGATTTCAGCTTGGAATCCAATTGATTCCAGCTTTGTATATTTATTGATGTACAAATTGTTTTTACTGATGTACAATAAACTGCACATATTTAAAGGGTTCAATTTTATAAGTTTTGATATATGACATGTGTCCACATGTTAAATATGGCCTACGACTCCATCATTACACTAAAGTTATTCAACATAATACACCACTCTCAAAAGACCCCTTCTGCCCCTTTGTCATCTCTCTCACCCCTGCCCACAATACCCGCCTCCTACTCACCCACGTGGCACCCAATGATCTGCTTTCTGTCACTACATGTTAGTTTGCATTTCCTAGGATTTTATGTAATAGAATTACATAGTAGTTTGTTCCTTCTTTTTTATCTGGTGTCTAAGCTGAGCAATTATTTTGAGATTCTTTCACACTGTTGCTTGCATCCAGAATCCATTCCTTTTATTACTAAATACTATTTTATTTATGGATATAATATATTTAGTTTTTCCATTCACACATGGATGAACATTTGGGCTGACAGTTTGGGGCTGTTACAAATACAGCTGTTATGAACATCTGTATAAAGTCTTTATACAGGAGTGAAAGGAGTGAAAGACATGGGTCATATGGCAGGTCTATGCTTAACTTTATAAAGAACCTCCAAGCTGTTTTCCAAAGAGGCTGCTGCCATTTAACATTACCACCAGCAATGGGTGACATACTTATCATTATAAAATGACACTGTTCGTATGGCATTCCTTTTTCCATACTTTCAACTTGTTTGTGTCTTTACATTACAAGTAAGTTCTTTATATGCATCATATACTTGGGACAATCTCTGCCTTTTAACCGAGGTATTTAGATTACTTATACATGGTTCACATTATTAATATGGTTAGATTTAAATCAACCTCTTATTTAACTTCTCTTTGTCCTACATGTTCTCCATTTCCTTTTCCCTCTTTTTCTGCCTTCTTCTGGATAACCAGGGTATTTTCTATGAGTCCATTTTATTTCCTTTGTTAATTTGCATGTGTGCTTATTTGCTAACAATTCTTATTCTTTGTTCGGTTATTTAAGGGATGCTTTAGGATTTATAGTATACATGTTTAATTTACCTCAGTTTATCTGCAGGTGATAATGATCATTCCAAATGGTATTATAAGGACCTCTTAACAGTTTACTCCCACTTCTTCCCTATTAGGCTTTGTGCTATTACAGTCATACATTTTACTTCTACATATCTTATAAACCCTACATCTCTGTGTTACTGTTTTTAATTACGTACTCAATTATCTTTAAAATATATTTAAATAATAAAAAAATCTTTATAGTCTTGTATAGATCCCAATTTCCAACTGGTGTCATTTTTCTTTGGCCTCAAGAGCTTCTTAAAACATTCTTGTAGTATAAAATTACTGCCAATGAGTTATTTCAGTTTTTGGATGTTGGAAAAAGCCTTTATGTAACATTCTTTTGGAAAGATATTTTCACTGGGTATGGAATTCTAGATAGCTTTTCGCTCTTTCAGAAATTTTTAAATGGTGCTTTGCTGTGTTTCCACTGGCATTGTTGGCTTTTTTTTTTTTTTTTTTTTTTAAAGAAAGCTGCTGTCATCATTATCTGCATTCCTCTGTATACAATGTAACACTTTTCTCCAGCTGCTTATAAACTTCTCACTATCACCAGTTTTGGGCAATTTGGTTATGATGTACATTGGGGTCGTATTCTTTCCCTTTCTTAATTTTTGGGATTTTGAGTTTTGTGAAGGTTTATAGTTTTCATAAATTTGAAAACTTTTTGTTCACCATTTTTCTTTTTCTAGTTCCTTCTTTCTTGAGAACTCCAATTATGCATACATTAAGTCACTTGAAGTTGTACCATAGTTTACTGATTTTTATGTTCTTTGTAATTTTTTAGCTAGTCTTTTTTTCTCTATGTTGATTTTGCATAGTGTTTATTGTGTGTATTCAAGTTCATAAAACTTCTATGATGTTTAATCTGCTATAATCCCATTAATGCTTTTTTCATCTAGGTTTTATTTCTAGGATTTATTTTATGGTTTTTGTCTCTAAAAGTTCGACATGGCTCTTTTTCTAGACTTTTACCTCTCTATTTAGCATGTTCAATTTTTACTCTAGCTTTCTGAACATATGAAATATAGTATAATGATTTTCTAATGCCCTTGTCACTTAATTGTAACATCTCTGTCAGTCCTGGGTCAGTTTTGGCTGATTAGTTTTCCTCCTTATTATAGGTTTTCCTGTTTCTTTGCATGCCTGGCAATTTTTGATTGAATGCAGGACACTGTTTTACTTTGTTGGGTGCTGGATATTTTTGTATTCCTATAACTACTCCTGGGTTTTGTTCCGGGACACAGTTAAGTAATTTGGCAATAGTTTTATCCCTTCTGTCACTGCTTACAAGATTTATCAGGCAAGACTTGAGCAGTGTTGTGTCTAGGTCTAATTATTCTCCACTACTGAAGCAAGACTACTCTCAGCATTCTATCCTAAAGGTTCATGAATTACACACTTTTCCTCTCCAGTAGGGGTTGGGTCTAGTCCTATTCCCTAGTTTATCCCACTGTTCTGGCCCCATATGGGATCTGAGTGATGTTGTCTCTGGTCTTTTTGAGTATTTCTTTCTTGGTACTCAAACGGTTTCTGTACATACATGCCCTGATCATTATGTGAATGAATACTTGAGGAGGACCCTCTGCCAACCTAGAGAGAACTCTCTCTTGGCAGACCTCTCCTCTCCAGTATCCTGCCTGCAAACTCAAAGTGTCTTGGTCTCTCCATATTTTCAGTTCCAGCTCAGCTTCAGTTTTGCAGCCTCTGCTTGTGTTTCTTCTCAGTGTGCAATGGTCTGGAAACTCAAGCAACAAATTTTGGCAATCCTAGGGTTCCCTCATTTGCTGGCCATCTCTCTGAGATCACTGTCTTTCATTGCATAATACACATCTTAAAAATCATTTCTTAATTTACATTGATTTTTTTTGTTTGTTTCAGGCAAGAGGAGAAATTTAATTCTTATTACTACTTTGCCAGAACCAGAAGTCTTCTCAACATTTTTTTTCTTTTAAAAAAGAGTAACCTGACAATACTAAATGGAAGAGAGGGTAAGAGCACAGAAATCACTTAGTAAAAAATTCTATAGCATTTTGGAAAAAGAAATAACCCTAATCACATTTTTGTTTAAATATATAAATAATATATGAAAGACTGAAAATCCATCTTGCAGAAAGGCTCAAGAGTATCTTCAAGAAATATATCATTTATAATCATGCCAATATCATTATTTTTATACGTCCTCAATGCAAAACAGAAGAGGGAAAATATCATCCTAGTCATAAAACTGTAGTCTTAAAACATGTGACTGTTTCCCCTGCCCCAACTTGGCCATGCTGATGCATTTACTATGCCTTGGGTCACTGCAGCCAAGGGCACTGTAGATAGCAATGAGGTTTTAAGAGACTTCACATGAGACTCAAGTCTCATCTTTGCAAAATGACACAAGAGCTCATTACTGTTGATGAATTTTAAATAGAGCAATCATTTTGATTGCTTAAGTCTGACTCAGTAAGACTGCAAAAGCATTTCTCGCATCATGGTGAATCCTCAAAAAATCTCAGGATTCTACCAGACATTTTCATGAGAAAATCTGAAAAATGTCCAGAGTTTCCCATATTACCACCAGACCAATGTGATTCCTTCTTCTGTGCCACCGTCTATGGGCATTAAATAGAAAGAGAGAATAGAGTACTAGAGAATAAAGTTAGGGAGATTAAAATTAGACCTCAAATTTCATACTTGTTCTTATACTTCCTATTTTTCATATATTTATTCTCATTTTCCATTCCCTTTCCTTCTTCTGAATTCTTTCTTTTAGCTTTAAAAAAGTATTTATGGTACCTCAAAGTCTTTAGGAAAGGAATGGGTAATAACACATGCAGTGCATGTAAATGGCATTCTAGTCAATTACAGCAGGTGACTGAACTGTTTGGAGGGCAGACACTTCACATTTTATTAAGAGCAAGTAGAGAATCAGTCACAGCTTGACATGATGCTAGAACTAGAAAGGCCTTAGTGATTTTGTGGTCTAGGGATAGCAAGATTTGGCATAAGGGCTTTCATTCCTCTATCCCATGCTTATGGTTAATTTATCACAAAACACTTTCGCAATGCATCAGGTTTTATCTTCACTGTCTCAGCTCAGTACCAAATACTCAAAGTAGGACTGCAAAATAAATTCTATTTGCAATTCAGGACCTAGTCCACTCTCTTACTGTTATAGATATGGGAACAGAGGCTTCCAATCAGCTGTGGGCCCAGATTGAGCCCTAACTCTGAGCACATTCATTCTAGAATGTCTCCAGAGTCCTAGAGGGCCAAATATTTTCTGTGAATATACAATGACAAAGCAGATATGTAGAAACAAGATGACAGGGCTGTCCTGGAAAGAAAGATTGAGAGATGTTCATCTTGCTTTACTTGTTGCCAGACTGAAAATTTTACCAAAAAAAAAAAAAAAGAAAAAGACTTTCAAGTGCTTTAGAAACTAAAATTGTTTTTCAAGCAACCCAAAATCAAAGGGTAGCATGAGATTTTTGTTTGCCTGTTTTTCTTTTTTTCTTTTCCAGCTTTATATAGAAGCAGAAGAAAATATACACATATAAAAGTATTTCAGAGTCACTGGAAGTCTCCACCCATTTCAAAACTCCTCTTTCATCATCAGTTCTTAATAAGTAACATTCCTTTAGTAGATATATGGCTTATCAGAACTTACTGAATGATTACACAGAAAAGTAAATTCCTGTGGAGAGAAGCAATTCTTGACTAAGGTGTCAAAAAGTATCAACAGATTCCTTTTCTCAAGGAAGTCTGTATAAAGAGGGGGAAAAACAGAAAATACATAGCAAGAGAGATGTGAAAAAGGCTAAGATAATATTTTTAACAATACTGAGGACACATGAGGATTAAGTGAACTGCCCAAGGTCTTTCAAGTAAGATTGAATTTTGAATCCTGAATTCCTTGAATTTATTCACATTACATTCTTCTGCATTGTACACAACCCTAGAGGTTCCTTAGAGACTCTTTCCATGACCAAAAATTATCTATCACTCAAAGTTCCAGATAACAATCACTGATATTAAGGGAACACTTACTACATACTAGGCTATATGCTTACTGCTTCTCATATGTATTACTTCATTTAACATTCACAGAAAATTTATGAAGTTAATTTTTTATTATTCACTTTTATTATTATATCCACTTTGCAGATAAGAAAATTGAGTCAAAAAAAAAAAAAGAAAATTGAGCCTTAGAGAAGAAAAGTAATTTGCCTAGTGACTGCTAGATAGAAAGTAACAGAGTACAGATAGAAAGCACAATCCATCTGAATGCAAGCCAAACTTCTGATCACTACAGTAATCTGCTTTCAGTCTTCCAGAGCCAAATAGAAGAATTTTAGCCTGGATTTGTATGTTCCTCAGTATTAAGAAGGCATTATGGGACAACATAGAAAATTCTAAAGAATTCTTATTCTTTCTTCAGTTTTGCTAAAAATCAACAAATCATGTGAAGGAACACCCAACATGAGATTGTGAGAAACAACTTAACTGTGGAAATCAACCACTAAAACAAGGTCCTTGATCAAGCAGACTCTTGCAGGAGGGCAGGGTTTTTAACATTATTCTCTTGGGCTTGCTTACTGGAGGTATGCTAAATCATGAATCAACTGTCCCACTTTCAGTAGCTGATCAAAAATGGGAACTCTGACTAATGTTTGTGGTTGGACTTGCATAGACTTGAAATGAGTCACAGATACTGCATCCACTGAAGCCATTCATTCAAGTGACATTTACTTGAACATCTATTAAGTTCCAGAAATGATGCTAAGTTTTGAGGATTCAAAGGTAAAACAATATGATCACAGGATTCAAGAGTCTCCTAAGGTGACAGGCTGACTGTTGTAAGTAATCACAAAACTAAGAGTAGCTGTTATCATGGAAATAAATACACACATTGCGCTGCAAATATCAGAAGAGGAGTTTCTGTCCTGGTCCATCAGGTGATAACAGTGGACTGTCCACAGACTGGGTGGCTTATAAACAATAAAAAATATTTCTCACAGTTCAGGAGGCAGGAAGTTGACTATCTAGGTGATAACTGATTAAGCATTTGGTGAGAGCCTACTTTCTGTTTTATAGACAGCTGTCTTCTGTGTCCTAACATGGCGGAAGGGACACAGGAACTCCCCAGAACCTCTTTTATAGGGGGCATTAATCTCATTCGCAAGGGCATTGTCTTCATGACCTAATCACTTCATCAAGGTTCCACCTCCAAATACTATTACACTGTGGATCAGGATTTCAAAACATGAACCTTGATGGGGAACACAACATTAGTCTATAGCAGCTCCTAAGTCTTCCAACACAGTCTGGGAAGACAAGAGAGGATATCTATTGAAGGCTTAGACAGAAGTCATATTTTTCTGTTTTGGGCAGTGCCACAAGAAGGATAAAATCACACACAGTTGAGGGTGAAGTTACTACCCAGGAAAAGGCATTACTGAGTAACTCTAAAAGTTGTTAACAGCTATTCTTTTCTGTAAAGGAAGTATTAAGACCCTAAGTTTCTACTTATGCAGCAATTTAAACATGTAAGTTGAACGCTCACAAGTCTTTATGAATCCATATAAAATCACTTAATATTAATATTTTGGTCATTTATCTCAAGCTGCTACTGCTAATCAGGACTTCTGGTTCCTTGCAAGATTCCTCAAAAGGTGACAGAAAGCATGACATTAGATATTAGTGATGGTTGTACAACATTATGAATATACTAAAAGTCACAAGAACATTCTTTAAAATTATTACAAAGGTAAATTTCACATTTATAAATTTTACATTAAAACAAATTCCTCAAAGTATTTTCAAAACTCAAAGGATGTTTTCAAAATGATTACAAAATCCATTCAAGACTTGCTCACTTCTGGGCTCTACTACACATCACTTGTCTTATAAATTTTTAAAACTCTATGTAATAAAATACTTCAGGCATGCAGAAAAATGCACAGAATATCCACAATCCAAAATTAATATCATTTTGTCATTTTCAGATTACTTTCACTTAAGATTTTTTTTTCTTCCATTAAAAGTGAACTGTTGGCACTTACTTGGTGGTCCAGTGGTCAAGAGTCTGCCCTGCAATGCAAAAGATGCAGGTCCTATCCCTGGTCAGGAAACAAAGATCCCACACACCATGGACGAACTAAGCCCACACCCTACAACTATGTGCCAATGCACTTTGAGCACACACCACAACCAGAGAGCCTGCTGCCACAACAACTGGAGTCCAGGTGCACTGGCGCCTGTGCACTGCAACACTGAGCCCAGGCACCACAACCAGCGTCTGTGCTCCACAACAGAAGATCCGGCATGCTGCGACGAAGACCCTGCACACTACCCAAGACCCAGTGCAGTCAAATACATACACTCATAAAAAATGAAATGCTACTTACAGTTGAAGACTTTTCCCATCTCATTCTCTGCTCTCCTCAAAGACAGCAATTCTTCTGAAGCTGTTATGTTTTCCTTCTGTAACAGAGTTAAAAATATTTACCACTTGTATGTTTCTTCATAAATTGTAAACAATATTTAACAAGTTTAAATCTAAATATGTTTTACCACACACAATTTTTATCCCATAATAGATTTTCAAGATTTTTGTTGAAACAAGTCAACAGGCTTAAATCAATTTTACTGCTACATGATAAATATTTCATGATATGCATATACAAGTTTTCACCCATCCCTTATGTACAGACACACAGATTGCTTCCAAATATTTGCTATTACAAATAAGAGAGAACTCATCATCACTGTTAAGTCAGTATATGCACATTTCCATGAGTTTCTCAAAAATGTACATGTGAAATAAAATTTGAAAGATATTACCAAATGCCTCTTCAAAGAAGGTGTTGCTATTTTCTCACATCTCCCCCCACATTTGTTACATTTACCCTTTATTTTTGCTAGTTCTCAAGGATGAGAAATAGCATCTCCTGATTTGTATTTCATTAATTATTAGTGAGTTTGACCATCTTTTCTTAAGTTTTTTGGCCATTTGCAGTTCTTCCCCTGTAAATCTGCAGTTTGCACCTTTGCTAGTTTACTGTTTGTTCCTTGTATCTCTTACTAATTTGTGGAAATTCTTCATATATTCTAAGTTCAATTCTTTGGATTATACATCTCCAAGTTTGACACATATAATGAAAAATTTAAATATACATATAATCAAATTTATCAATCTCTTCATTACAGTTTCAACCTTTGCATATTATTTTTTAATTTAAATTTATTTATTTTAATTGGAGGCTAATTACTTTACAATATTGTGTTGGTTTTTTCATACATCAACATGAATCCGCCACGGGTATTTAAGAACTTCTTTCCTGTCTTGTCACATTTTATTAACAGTTTTACCTTTTTGTTCTTTACATTTATGTACTTACTCATTGTGGGAACTTTTTGGCAAAAGGCCTATTTTTTCCCCACCTGTGAGACAACTGTCAGAGCAACTATTGGTAAACAGTGCATTTTTTCCCAATATAATGTCACTCCTCACATATACCAAGTATTCTTTCTCTGTTTCATATATCTATTCATTTATTCTGAAGCCAGTACCATGCTATATTAAGGACTATAGCTTTATAATAAGCAGGGTTTGATATCTGAAGAAGTCCTCAGTCACTGGTTAGATTTCAGAAGCAAGGAAAACCATGAGCTAGATATAACCATGCAAGAGCTTTGTCACAGATTCCTCTTGGAGTTAGAACACAGGGAAAGGAAAGGAAGGAAGCTGACCTGGGCAGAAGGAGCAGTTGGGCTATGATCCATTCCTACTGAAGGGCTCAGGGAACCTCAGAATTGTCCTGAGATGGGACAAAGGTGTGGTCTTTATATCCTAGCATTGATCAGTAAAACACCCTGGACAAGGGGCATGGCCTTGGGCTGGAAAACTCTTCTCAACTGGGGCAATGTCCAAAGGCAGCTGACAACTAAGGAGGGTCTGTTGGCAGCACTCGTCATTTGGGGCATAAATCCCTTCATTCCTACAGAGGGATCTGTGTGCCACATCATATTCCTCCTTTCTTATTCACAGTCACTTCAAATCAAATTGGCTCTTTACTGTTGAAATGAATATTACAATTATCTCATAAAATTTCACAAAATTAAAACACCTGTTCAGGTATGACTGAAATTTAGAATGCATAAATTATTCACAGTGAGGTGACATTTATGATATTGAGTTTTCTTGTTCACTGACAAAATCACTGCATATGGTGAATGCAGCTATGAAATTAAAAGACACTTGCTCCTTGAAAGAAAAGCTATGACAAACCTAGATAGCATATTAAAAAGCAGAGACATTACTTTAATGGCAAATGTTCGTCTAGTTAAAGCTATGGTTTTTCCTATAGTCATGATGGATGTGAGAGCTGGACCATAAAGAAGGCTGAAGGCCAAAGAATTTGTTTTTGAACTGTGGTAATGGATAAGACTCTTGAGAGTCCCTTGGACTGCAAGGAGATCAAACCAGTCACCCTGAAGGAAATCAATCCTGAATATTCATTGGAAGGACTGATGCTGAAGCTGAAGCTCCAATACTTTGGCCACATGATGCAAAGAGCTGACTCATTGGGAAAGACCCTGATGCTTGAAAGATTGAAGGCAGGAGGAGAAGGGGATGACAGAGGACAAGATGGTTGAATGGCATCACTGACTCAATGGACATGAGTTTGAGCAAGCTCCAGGAGACGGTGAAGGACAAGGAGGCCTGGCATGCTGCATTCCATGGGGTCGCACAGAGTAAGACACAACTGAGAGACTGAACAAGAAAAACTCATTGACTATGGTCTTAAGTATTTAAGTCTTCTTTTATGCCTTGCAATAATAATTACAATATTTTCCAAAACGATCTTGTACATCATTTGTTAGGTTTATTCCTAGACATATCAGTTTTTGCTGTTGTTTCATTGTGAATATTATTATTACATTTAAAAAATTGTTAAAAATGATATTTTTAACAATAAAAAAGGAATTCAAATAACTCTATTTTGGATTTGAGGACAAAAGGACAGAGTAGAAGGATCTGAATGAATCTTATCTCACAAAACAATAGTATCACAATTAACTGCTAAATGTGTGTGTATTAAGTTGCTTCAGTCATGACTGACTCTTTGCGACCTTATGGACTGTAGCCCTCTAGGCTCCTCTGTCCATGGAATTCTCCAGGTAAGAATATTGGAGTGGATTTCTATGCCTTCCTCCAGGGGATCTCCCAGTCCCAGGGACTGTACACATGTCTCTTACGTCTCCTGCATTGGTAGGTAGGTTCTTTATCACTAGCCACCTGGGAAGCCCAACTGCTGAATAACCATCAACAAAAAAGTCTGGAACTTACCAAAAAAGATATTCTACTTCCAGAGACAAAGAAGAAGCCACAACAAGACAGCAGAAGGGGAGGATTCATGATACAATCAAATCCCATATCTACCAGGCAGGCAACCCACACCTGAAAAATAATTATATTGCCAAGGTTCTCCCACAGGAGTGAGAGTACTGGGCCCCATCTCAGGCTCCCTAGGCTGGGGGTCTGACATTGGGAGGAGGGGCCCCTCAGAGCATTTGGCTTTGAAGGCTAACAGGGTTTGATTGCAGGAACTCCACAAGACTGAGGGAAACAGGAACTTATTCCTGCAGAGCACATACAAGGTCTTATGCACACTGGGACCCAGGGGGAAAAGCAGTAATTTCACAGGAGTCTGAACCAGGCCTACCAGCTGGTCTTGAAGGAAGGTCTCCTGGAGAGACCACCTTGGGGTGGTTCACTGTGGAGAGGGGACACTTGTGGCAGAGGTCCTGGAAAGTATTCACTGATGTGAGCTGTCCTGGAGGCTGCTATTTTGATGCCAAGACCTTGCCCCATACAACAGTCTATAGGTTCTATTGCTGACCAAACAACCAATGCCTCGGTCCAAACAACCAAAAGGGCAGGCACACAGCCCCATCCATCAGCAGAAAAGCTGTTTAAATTTAAAACCTTTCTGAGCCCACAGCAACCTGTAACTGCTAAGTCGCTTCAGTCGTGTCCGACTCTGTGCCACCCCATAGACACCAGCCCACAAGACTCCCCTGTCCCTGGGATTCTCCAGGCAAGAACACTGGAGTGGGTTGCCATTTCCTTCTCCAATGCATGAAAGTGAAAGTGAAGTTGCTCAGTCGTGTCCGACTCTCAGCGACCCCATGGACTGCAGCCCACCAGGCTCCTCTGTCCATGGGATTTTCCAGGCAAGAGTACTGGAGTGGGGTGCCATTGCCTTCTCCGACAGCAACCTGTAAACACACACATTAACATGGCCATGTTCGCCAGAGAAACAAAGTGAAAGTTGCTCAGTCGTGTCCAACTCTTTGTGACACCATGGACTATACAGTCCATGGAATTCTCCAGGCCAGAATACTGGAAGTGGGTAGCCTATCCCTTCTCCAGTGGATCTTCCAACCCAGGAATTGAACCAGGATCTGCGGCACCGCAGACAGATTCTTTACCAACTGAGCTATCAGGGAAGCCAAAACTCAAGAGAAACAAGCCCCAGCTAAACCCACCAGTGGGCTGGCACCAATCTCTTCCACCAGGAAGCTTGCACAAGTCTCTTAGGCCATCCTCAACCACAAGGCAGAAAACACGAGAAGCAAGAGGAACTATAGTGCTACAGCTTGTGGGACAACAAATACAGGAAGTTAGACAAAATAAGATGGAAGACAAACATGTTCCAGATGAAGAAACAAGAACAACAACTAAGTGAAGTGTAGTTAGGCAATCTATATGAAAAATAATTCAGAGAAAGACAGTAAAGATGATCCAAGATCTCAGGAAAAGAGATCTTTTTCTTTTAGAGGCACAGACTGAGAAGATACAAAAAAATGGTGAACAGAGTTCAAAGAACTAAAGAACAAATAAACAGAGAATGTAATAATTGAAATGAAAAATACACTAGAAGAAATAAATAGCAGAATAAACGAGGCAGAAGAATCAGTAAGTGAGCAAGAAGACAGGATAGTGGAAATCACTGCTGTGCAACAGAATAAAGAAAAAAACGAACACAGTTTAAAACTTCCCCAGGACAACATTAAATGCACAAACATTCACATTACATGGGTTCCAGAAGGAGGTAAGAGAAAGGACCTGAGAAAATATTGGAAGAGATTATATCTGACAAGTTCCCTAACATGGGAAAGTAAACAGTAGCCCAGGTCCAGAAAGCACAGAGAGTCCCAAAGTAACATGCTGAGAAACATATCAATCAAATTGATAAAAAATTAAAGACAAAGAGAAAATATGAAAAGCAACAAGGGAAAAGCAACAAAAAACATACAAGAAAATCCTCATAAGGTTATCAAACTGATTTTATAGTAGAAACTCTGCAGGCCAGCAGAGTGGCATTATATATCTAAAGTAATGAAAGGGAAAAACTTATAACTAAGAATACTCTATCCAGGAAGGGCCTCATTTCGATTCAATGGTGAAATCAAAAGATTTACAGACAAGCAAAAGTTAACAGAATTCACCACCACCAAACCATCTTTACAACAAATGCTAAAATAACATATCTAGGAGGAAAAGAAAAGGCCACAACTAGGAACAAGAAATTACAAATGGGAAATCTCATTGGCAGTAAAAGTAGGAAATCATCCACACACAAATATGACATCAAAACCAGTGAGCAAAGTACAAATTCTGGATACTGAGAATGAATTTTAAATTAAGAGACCAGCAACTTAAATCAATCCTGTGTTTGTATGTGAGTGTGTGTGTATATATATCAGTTCAGTTCAGTTCAGTCGCTCAGTCGTGTCCGACTCTTTGCGACCCCATGAATCGCAGCACGCCAGGCCTCCCTGTTCATCACCATCTCTCGGAGTTCGCTCAGACTCACATCCATCGAGTCAGTGATGCCATCCAGCCATCTCATCCTCGGTTGTCCCCTTCTCCTCCTGCCCCCAATCCCTCCCAGCATCAGAGTCTTTTCCAATGAGTCAACTCTTCGCATGAGGTGGCCAAAGTACTGGAGTTTCAGCTTTAGCATCATTCCTTCCAAAGAAATCCCAGGGTTGATCTCCTTCAGAATGGACTGGTTGGATCTCCTTGCAGTCCAAGGGACTCTCAAGAGTCTTCTCCAACACCACAGTTCAAAAGCATCAATTCTTTGGTGATCAGCCTTTTCACAGTCCAACTCTCACATCCACACACATATACATACACATTGCCAAATGAAAACATATTAACTGCAACTCAAAAACCTGTAAGATATACATTCAAAAATGAAAAATGAACCCAACACAACACTAAAGAGAGTTATAAAAATCACAGGAGAAGAGAACAAAAGGGGGAAGAAAAAAGACCTACGAAAATAAATCCAAAAAATTTAACAAAATAGCAACAAGAACATTCAGATCAGTAATTATCTTGAATGTAAGTGGATTACATGCTCCAATCAAAAGACATACACTGGCTGAATGCATACAGAAACAAGACATATACACACTGTCTACAAGAGACCCACTTCAGAGCACACGTGTAGACTGAAAGTAAGGAGAAGGGAAAAAGGTATTCCATGCAAATGCAAGTCAAAAGAAACCTGGAGTAGCAATAATCACATCACACACAATAGACTTTAAAATATTGTTATAAGAGACAAAGAAGGATACTCCATAATAATCAAGGTATCAATTCAAGAAGAAGGCATAACAATTATAAATATATATGCATCCAACACAGGGGCACCACAAATGCTGATAGCCATAAAAGAAGAAATTGACAACACAGTAATAGTGGAGGACTTCAACACCCCACTTATATCAATGGACAGATTATCCAGACAGAAAATTAACAGACCAGATGTACTTAATAAATATTTATAGAGCACTGCATCCAAAAGCAGAATACACATTCTTTCCAAGTACAAATGAACATTCTCAAGGATAGATCACATGCTGGACCACAAGCCTCAGTAAATATTGAAATATTAGCAAGCATCTTTTCCAATGATCTTTTCCACAATGATATTAGAAATCAACTACAAGGAAAAAACTGCACAAAATCACAAACACATGGAGGCTAAATAATACATCACTAAACCAATGGATCACTGAAGAAGTCATTGAGGAAATAAAAAATACCTAGAGACAAACGACAATGAAAACACAATGGTCCCAAACCTATGGGATGCAGCAAAAACAGTTCTAAGAGGGAAGTTTATAGCAGTACAACTTTACCTCAGAAAACAAGAAAAATTCCAAATAAACAACCTAAAGTTACAACTAAGGCAACTAGAGAAAGCACAAACAAAACCCAAAGTTAGTAGAAGGAAAGAAAGAATACAGATTAGAACTGAAACAAATTAAATAGATGCAAAGAAAAGATAAAAGAAACTAAAATCTTTTTTTTTTTGAAAGATCAACAAAATTGATAAACTTTTAGGCAGACTTGGGTCTCCTCCACTGCAGGTGGCATCTTTACCATCTGAACCACCAGGGATGCCCCAAGGAAAAAAAGAAAGTGTTCAAATCAATAAAATTAGAAAGGAAAAAGGAGAAGTTACAACATGAAAACAAAGGGTCATAAGAGACTTCTACAAGCAACTATACACCAATAAAATGGATAATCTAGAAGAAACAGATACATTCTGAGAAAGGTACAATTTTCCAAGACAGAACCAGGAAGAAATAGAAAATATAAACAGACTAATCACAAGTACTGAAATTGAAACTGTGATTAAGAAACTCTCAACAAATGAAAGTCCAAAACCAGATAGCTTTACAGGAAAATTCCAGCAAACATCTAGAGACAAGTTAACACCTATCCTTCTGAAACTCTTCCAAAAAAACTGCAGAGGAAGGAAAACTTCCAAACTTATTATATGAGGCCACCATCACCCTGATACTAAACCCAAGCGAAGATACCACAAAAAAGAAAATTACAGGCAGTATCACTGATGAACAAAGACCCAAAAATCCTCAACAAAATACAAGCAAACCAAATTCGATAATATATTAAAGGTTCATACAAGTGGGATTTACTCCAGGGATGGAAAGATTTTTCAACATCCACAAATCAACCTGTGTGCTATCATTTATATGTGAAATCTAAAAATATAATACAAATGAACTTAATTACAAAACAGAGACATACTTAGATAACAACCTTACAGTTACCAAAAGGGGAAGGATAAGTTAGGAGGCTTGTGATTAACATATACACACTACTATTTATAAAATAATCAACAGCTACCTACTATATAGCACAGCAAACTCTACTCTATACTCAGTAATAGCCTCTATGGGAAAAATATCTGAAAAAGGGTAGATATTTATATATGCATAACTAAATCACTTTGCTATACATCTGAAACTAACCAACACTGTAATCAACTATACTCCAATATAAAATAAAAATTTTAAAAGGGAACAATGTACACCCATGGGGGATTCATGTCAATGTATGGCAAAACCAATACAGTATTCAGTTCAGTTCAGTTCAGTCGCTCAGTCGTGTCCGACTCTTTGCGACCCCATGAATCGCAGCACACCAGGCCTCCCTGTTCATCACCATCTCCCAGAGTTCACTCAGACTCACGTCCATCGAGTCCGTGATGCCAGCCAGCCATCTCATCCTCGGTCGTCCCCTTCTCCTCCTGCCCCCAATCCCTCCCAGCATCAGAGTCTTTTCCAATGAGTCAACTCTTCGCATGAGGTGGCCAAAGTACTGGAGTTTCAGCTTTAGCATCA
>SJYT01032648.1:0-66798 GCA_006410635.1 Cephalophus harveyi
CCTGGGATTTCTTTGGAAGGAATGATGCTAAAGCTGAAACTCCAGTACTTTGGCCACCTCATGCGAAGAGTTGACTCATTGGAAAAGACTCTGATGCTGGGAGGGATTGGGGGCAGGAGGAGAAGGGGACGACCAAGGATGAGATGGCTGGATGGCATCACAGACTCGATGGACGTGAGTTTGAGTGAACTCTGGGAGATGGTGATGAACAGGGAGGCCTGGTGTGCTGCAATTCATGGGGTCGCAAAGAGTCGGACATGACTGAGCGACTGACCTGAACTGAAGAGAAGAGAGTATGATCAAGAAGAGACAAATCTTGGGAAACATCTGTATAAGTATGCAGATGAAGGAGAAACTTAGTGAAGGAGCCTGGTACAAAGGAAATAGAAAACATGCCTCAAAAAGTACCGAAATGATTGCAAAACAACAGTAGCTGCTGAAATGATATAAATCATATCAAGTAGAAACTTTTTCAGTCTTATCAAAAATCACTGAAATAGAAGTGACAGGATATAGGATTTTCAGACCTTCTGAAAAGACTGAGCTAATGGGCCCATTTGGCAGTTAGTCTGGAAACAGGGAGGTCACCCAAGCTGTTCACTATCTTCCAGATCAGTTCAGCTTCTAATACTTTTAAGACCAACAGGGACTCCTATTCATTCAGTACAGTCAGTTATGCTTTCATTATTTCTTTATGCTTTGCTTTAGCTTTCAAGACTCACTTCTTTAATAATGTTCTTACTGGTTTTACAAAGTATCATTTCATTAACCCATCTTTGTTTCAGCAATGTGATTATTTTGTGGTCACTACTATCTCATAGTCTTAGCTGAAACCTTTTGTTCTCTTGTGTGTTATTAGCAGCATGTTCAGGACTGAAACCTCGTTCTGCCTCCCGTACCATTTGGTATAAGAAATTATCCTCTCTTCCTAAGACGATCTCCAACAATTAGTAATTCATGATGTCTAACTTACTCACATATTTTGTACCTAACAAGCTATCTTAAACAGTGATGGAAATGGTAATTATTTTCTCTGAGAGCCCTATCAAGGTTACTGTTAAATCATTGCCATTCTGTTAAATTGGACTAGGAGACTCCTCCCTATTCCACTATTGATCTTAGGGGCAAATTACCCCAAAAATCTTTCTTAGTGCATTGCAGTACAATATATATTAAGTGGAATGTGAATAGCATACATCTTATTTGTAATATGTTTTAGATGCACAAATTTGCAATTTATTGCAATGTTCTCAAGCAAGGCAATATAGAAGAAAAATACAATTTCTAATGTAATATTCAGTGTTCACAAATATGCCAACTTGGAAATTACAACAAGTAATGTACAAAGTAAGGAAATCAATAGTCTCTAGGCACTAATCCTATTTCTCAAGGGTCTATCTTGTGTGGCAGGAAACCCACCTCTGTCCTGACAAGACAAGGTGGACTATGATGAAAAAATGACTTACCATTTACAATCACTGTTTTAATCCCATGGTTGTCAATCATCTACATGTTGTCACACTGTAGTAGGAGTTGTTGTCAAAGAAGTAGTGAAGGTTTAGGGACCTGAAGAGAATGGAGTCATGTTCCTGCTAATGCTGCACGCTCAGTTAATAGAATGTGGAGTCCACTTAACAATTTGAAATCAACTTTTAAAACTTCCATATACATATGCTTCATAAAGATAGATAGATAGATGATAGATGTATAGATAATGATTCTTTGACCAGGAAATTGTGGCTTCATTCATTTCATATTCTCTTACTGGGCATCTCCATATCTTGCGCTCTGAGATAGACTTGGGAAAGTATCAGCAAACAAGACTGTTATAGGCTTTGACACCAAACAACTTAAAGCCTAGACACACTGAGCAAGTAGATTTTGTCTACATACAAAACGTAAATTGGACAATTGAAGTAGGGCCATCTGTTAATTCATTTTATTCAATAAGCACCATTTAGTTTATGTTTAGTGTATACTGAAAGACATTAATGGTACAAAAAAGTGTAAAATATTTAGTCCTTGTTCCATGACTTTCAATACAAATAAATATTTGTTCAATGGATTCAGAAAAAAAAAAAAAAAAGGAAGATGTGTACAGTATACAGAGTCATGCTAGAGAGACGTGGAATAACAGTAAACTCATTTCCAACTACTCTCTCCCTCCCTCACTCTACTTTGCCCATACCCTACACTGTTGCTCCTGCCTTCCACTCTCCCGCCTCAGAGCATTAACATCAGTTATTTTCTCTCCCTCATTTACTGTAAGTCCTTGCTTGAATACTTTCTCAATGAGGCTGACCTTGACCAGACTGCATAATATTGCAATGTACTGGTCCCTGGTATTTCTGATTCTTTTTCCTACTCTATTTTTTTTTTTCACACAGTACTTATCATGTTTTAATTCACTAGCTAATTTACTCAATGCTATGTTTACATTTTATTGTTTCTGTGTCCCTAGTTGAATATGAGCTCTGCAAAGTTAGAGACAGTGAACACTTTGTTCACTGTTGAATGCAAGACACCTAGAAGAGTGTCTGGCAGTCAGTATTTAGAAAGTGTTTGTTAAATGAATGATAATGATACTGATATAAATTAAGTATTTTTTATGTGCCAGGTAGCCTACTGAGAACTTTAAATATGTGACCTCTTTAAGCCCTGGTAAAGCATTATCTCTTTTTTAACATCATAGTAAATACAGTCGCACTTCTTGGTTACAGTCAACAGGAAGGGAACAGAAAAGAAATTCATTGGGCATTTATCGGGAAGCTCAAAGAATGAATATGAATGCTAGAGAATCTGGTCACGGAAGAAGTAACTGAGATAAAGCACTACTGAGATTCTGCCGCAGGAAAAATTTGCCAAGGACACCAGCCCTGGCATAGCCACCACTGGCCGCTCTCAGCCGCACAGCTGAACACTGCCCTTCCCAGAGACTCATCGCTGACATGGTCAGACTTTTCACTCCTTCTTCTGAGTTTCCCCTATGTCAGTAATTCCTCTCAGCCAGAAGAACTTCCTTTAACGTTTCATTTGCGTGGGTTCCACTGCTGACAAATTCTGTTTTAATTTATTTGAAAATGTCATTGTTTCTCCTTCCACTTAGAAACATACTTTCCCTAGATATAGAATCCTAGGTTGATGGCTGTTTTCTCTCAGCATTGTAAAGATGCTACTCCATCATTGTCTGGTTTCTACTGTTCCTGAGAAGTCAGCCATCACTCATGCTTAATATTTTCCTTTATGTAGAATGTCTTTTTCTCTGTTTCAGATTCTTTTCTCTAATTTTCATGATTGAACTTCCCTTATCAGGGAAGTTGGGGGTTTTAATCATATTTCAAAAACACTAGAGTCAATTATTTTGTCTGGTGGCTCAGTGGTGGCCTCCCTGCTGGCTCAGCAGTAAAGAACCACCTGCCAATGCAGGAGACATGGGTTCAGTCCCTGGTCCAGAAAGATCCCCTGGAGAAGGAAATGGCAACCCACTTCAGTATTCTTGCCTGGGAAATCCCATAGACAGAGGAGCCTGGCAGGCTACAATCCATGCGGTTGCAAAAGAGTCAGACATGACTTAGCGAATAAACAACAAAAACATTTTTTTTCTGACTCTCCTTAAGTTTCAATTGTACAAGTAACAGATTGCTTCACAATTTTACCTAGGTCATTGAAATTCTGTAGGGTTTCTTTTCTCTTTTAAATATTTTTTCTTTGTGTGTTTTAATTTGAATAGTTTCTATTGAACTGTCTTCTGTTGAATCTAACCTGTTAACCCTATGCACTCATTTGTTTTTACTTTCAGAGATTATATTTGTCCTGGGATTTTCACTTAGGTCTTTCTTAGAGTTTCCAGATCTCTCCTGAAATTTCTTCACTTTACCCACTGTAGATTTAATGAAAATGATAAACCTCTACTAAGATTCAGAGGGACACAGAGAGAGGCAGAGAGAGAGAACAAATTACCAATTCAAGGAATAATAGCAGGGACTTTGCTACATCATCCTGCAGATTAATGATAATATTATGAATACTATGCTAATAATTTTTACAATTTAAATAAAATGTACAGATTTTTTAACAAAAACAACTTTCTGAAGTAAACCAAAAACAAATACAAAATCTAAATAGTCTGATATTTGCTTTTGAAATTGAAGTTGTCATTTAAAACCTTCCCACATAGAAATCCCAAGGCTGATATGGTGTCAGTGGTGGATTCAATCAAACATGCAAAGGAGAAATAATACTAAAACCAACTCTTGCAAGTAACATGTAAACTTACATTACCATATGTAAAATAAATAGCCAATGGAATTTGCTGTATGGCTCAGGAAGCTCATACAGGGGTTCTGTATCAACCTAGAGGAGTGGGATGGAGAGGGAGATGCGAGGGAGGTTGAAAAGGGAGGGTATATATGTATAGCTATGGCTGATTTATGTTGAGGTTTGACAGAAAACAAAATTCTATAAAGCAATTATCCTTCAATAAAAAAATAAATTAAAAAAATATAAAAGTAAGCACTCCTCATTCATTTTATAAGTTAGTAAGCAGATGTCAAATCTGACAAAAGCAATATAAGAAAACTAATGTACCTCAAGATCCTAAGTACAAAATTATTCAATGATATAGTTGCAAATCAAATCCAGAAATATATGAAAAACAAAATAAAGCATGACAAATAGAACTGATCCCCAAAATGCAACATTAGTTCATCAATTAATGTATTTTGCTACATCACTAGGATATGGTCACCTCAATAGATGAAGTCATTTAACAATTTAAAACCCATTCGCTAGCTGGCTTAAAATTCAACATTCAAAAAACTAAGACCATGGCATCTCGTCCCATCATCTCATGGCAAATAGATTAAAAAAAACAATGAAAACAGTGAGAGACTTTATTTTCTTGGGCTCCAAAATCATCGCAGGTGGTGACTGCAACCATGAAATTAAAAGATTGTTTCTCCTTGGAAGAAAAGCTACCAACCCAGACACCATATTAAAAAGCAGAGACATTACTTTGCAGACAAAGCTCTGTACAGTCAAAGCTATGGTTTTTCCAGTAGTCGTGTATGGATGTGAAAGTTGGACCATAAAGAAATCTGAGTGCTGAAGAATTGATGGTTTTTAACTGTAGTGTTGGAGAAGACTCTTGAGAGTCCCTTGGACTGCAAGGAGATCCAACCAGTCCACCCTAAAGGAGATCAGCCCTGAATATTCACTGGAAGGACTGTTGCTGAAGCTGAAGCTCCAATACTTTGGCCACCTGATGTGAAGAACTGACTCACTGGAAAAGACCCTGATGCTGGGAAAGATTGAACACAGGAGGAGAAGGGGATGACAGACAATGAGATGGTTGGAAGGCATCACCAACTCGAGGAAAAGAGTTTGAGCAAGCTCTGGGAGTTGGTGTTGGACAGGGAAACCTGGCATGCTGCAGTCCATAGGGTCACAAAGAGTCGGACATGATTGAGTGACTAAACTGAACTGAAAACCTGTTCACATTTAATGGTTAAAAAAAAAAAAAATGCTTTCCCTCTAAAACAGAAAACAAAGCAAGGATCTCTGCTCTCAACATTTCTATTCCTAGATTAGGAGTCTACACTAAGAAACAAAGCAAGTAAAGGATATGATTTTAATCATAGAGATTGCAAAGTAAAAAGGAAATCTGTGTATATTATCAGACAACTTGTTTGCATAGATAGAAAATTCTGAGGAATCTATTTACCCTTAGAACTAATGAGTGTACTTAGCAAGGTGTCAAGGCACAATGCATGCTCAGTCACTCAGTCATGTCTGACTCTTTGAGACACTTTGGATTGTAGCCAGCCAGGCTCCTCTGTCCATGGGATTCTTCAGGCAAGAATACTGGAGTGGTTTGCCATTTCCTCTTCTAGGGGATCTTCCTGATCCAGGATTCAAACCCGTGTCTCCTGCATTGGCAGGCAGATTCTTTACCACTGAGCCACCTGTGAAACTTTCAATAAACAATATCAATATTTAAAAGCAATATAATTCTATGTAAGGGCAACAGATAAGTGAAAAGTAAAATTTAACAAATAATACTAAATTGGTCTGGGACCAAGCATTGGCAGCCAGATTCTTTACCACTGAGCCACCTGTGAAACTTTCAATAAACAATATCAATATTTAAAAGCAATATAATTCTATGTAAGGGCAACAGATAAGTGAAAAGTAAAATTTAACAAATAATACTAAATTGGTCTGGGACCAGTTTCATTGGGGAGATGGAGAGATACACAGCACCAAGCAAATGCACAGTGCTGTTGTCTGAGAATTCAACTCCATTCTAAATCTATCCAGAGATAGCATCAGATTCTGTAAGGTAAGAGTTTAGTCCTATAAGAGTGCCCCCATCTAACTTTTAGATGCTAGTCCCAACCCCTGATATGGTCAGAAACAATCAATTATAGAATGGAGGTCCCAATAAATCCCTCTTTGGACTTCAGACACCAATCAGAATTCCAGGTTGTTATCAGTATTTCAGACCATCTGCCTATACATCAGAAGTTCTCAGCATCCCCTCCTCGTGTTCAATTAATTTGCTCCTGATGCTACTGCTGCTAAGTCATTTCAGTCATGTCCAACTCTGTGCAACCGCATAGACGGCAGCTCACCAGCCTCCCCCGTCCCTGGGATTCTCCAGGCAAGAACACTGGAGTGGGTTGCCATTTCCTTCTCCTTTCCGATTAATTTGCTAAGGCAGTTCAAAGAAGTCACAGAAACATTTTATTTATGTGTTAGGGGAAACACAGACCAAAATTACCCAACTTGGCCAGGCACAATAGAAATCACTTGTATGAGTTATCTTAAACCACAAATCCTGGTAAGGAGTGAGAAACTGACAAGCTATCATTAACTGGAAGAATTCAGGAAAGGTCAAAAGGAGAGAGGAGACTCAGTCCATGCATCCTACCAAGCTCCCAGAATCTTTCTCTCTGGAGCCCATCTTAGCTGAGTGATGGGCATACCACCAGGAAGGACCATGAGTCACAGTGACTGGCCAGGGACAGCCCAGAACTAACCCAATCACCATAAAACCTGACACTGCAAGCCACATGGCAGAGCAGTTCCCTTGGATTCCCTTACCCCCCAGCTCTCCACCCAGGTGTCCCTTCACAATAAAGTCCCTTGCTTTGTCAACACATGTGTCTCTTCAGACAATTCATTTCTGAGTTCTATACAAAAGCCCACTCTTGAGCCCTGGAAGGGGTCCCCTCCCTGCAACATATGGACTAGCAGTTTACTAAAAAATATATAATAATCAAGGATGGAAGAGATGCACAGGAAAGGGCACTAAGCTTCCAGGATCTCTAGCACATGCCACTCTCCCAAATCTCCACTTTTTCATCAACCCAGAAGCTCTCCAAACCCCGTCCTCTTGGGTTTTTATGGAGGCTTCATTATACAAGGCATGACTGATTAAATCATTGACCATGAGTGACTGATTCAACCTCCCCAGAGGCGGAGACTGTGAGTTCTAACCCTCTAATCACAGGGTTGGCCACACTGGCAAGCAGCCTCCATTCTTAAGTGCTTTCTAAGAGTCCCTTAATAACATATAAAGGACAATTTTATCACTCAACATTTGGGAATTTCAAGGGTTTTAGGAACTGAGAGCTAGGAGCAAAGACCTTGGACAGAGAAAAAGTATAGGTAAGAAGTATATTTTGGTCATCTGAATGACCCAATATATTTTTTCCTTATAAATCACAATGTCACAATACTGTTAGCAGTAGCATCAAAAAAATATTTTTACATATAAATTCCAGCGTGTAATATCTTTACACTGAAAACTACAAAACATTGCAAAAAGAAATTTTTTTTAAATCTATGTGAGTATAAGGATATATCACATTCCGTGAAATGGAAGGTACTAATTCTGTGCAAATTCATCTATATATTCAATGCAGTCCCAACAGGACTTTTTATAGAAATGAACAAACTGAATCTAAAATTTGTATGGAAATGCAACAGCCAAACTTGTCTTCAAAAAGAAGGACTTTTTCGCTACCTAATTTTAAGACATTTTAAAGCTGTAGTAATAGAGAGTGCAGTGCTATGTGGGAATAGACAACAGATTGGTGGAACAGAACAGAGACTAGAAAGAGATGCACAGATGTAGAATCAGTTGACTTTCAACAAAGATGCCAATGGAATTTAATGAAGAAAAGATAGTCTTTTCAACATATGTTGCTACAAAAACTGACTATATATGTTATAACATATATATAGACAGAAAGAACATCAACTCTTATCTTCTGCCACACAGATAAATAAACTCAAAATGGACCATAGATTTCAATATAAAAAATAAAACTGTAGACCTTCTAGAAGAAAGTCTTCATAATCTTGGGGCAGGTAAAGATTTCTAAGACAGAGCACAAAAATAAATTATGAAAGAAAACTTGGTAAATTGGACTTCATAAAAATTCAAAACTTTTACTCTTTGAAAAACATTATTAAGAAAATGAAAAAGGAAGTCACAGACTTGTAGTAGAGCTATCTGACAAAGATTGGCTACTGAATATATTAAAGAACTCCTATAAGTCTACAACGGAAAGACAAATAATAAAATTTATGGGCAGAGATATGAGTATGAGTATGGATACATACTCATACAAAAAATATGTATATAAGTGGTTGATAAGAACATGAAAATATGCCCAATATAATTACTCGTTTGCATGTGTGCATGCTAAGGCGCTGCAGTCATGTCCGACTCTGTGTGACCCTATGGGCTACAGCCTGCCAGACTCCTCTGTCCATGGGATTCTCTGGGTAAGAAAACCAGAGTGGGTTGCCATGACCTCCTCCAGGGGATCTTACTGACCCAGGGATCAAACCAATGTCTCTTATGTCTAACCTGCATTGGCAGGCAGGTCTTTTACCACTAGCACCACCTGGGAAGCCCCAGTTACACATTTAGAGAAATTTAAAGGGAAATTCAAACTAAAGCACAATGAAATATATCATTTCACACTCATATAAATGCTTCCTACTAGGAAAACTGACAATACCAAGTGTTGATGAGGATGTGCAACTACTAAAATTCTCCTACTTTGCTGTGGAAGTATAAAATGGCAAAACCACTTTGGAAAGCATTTGGACAGGTTCTTATAAAGTTAAATAAACCCTCACTGCAATTCTATTCTTGAATATTCCACATTCAAGAGAAATGAAAATATATGTCCTATATTGCAAAGAATTCAAATGTCCATCAACAGCTGAACAAGTAAACAAATTGTGGTATATTCATAACAATGCTATACCACTCAGCGATAAAAAAGGAACAAACTGCTGAACTATGCAATAATAAATAACCCCATACCTCAGCAATCCTCTCCTAAATATAGACCCAACAAAATGCAGTACAGTAGTGTTTGTACCAAAATTTATCATAATAGACAAAAACTGGAATTGACTCAAGTGAATTTTAATAGGAAAAATGGAGCTATATAAATTTAATGAACAAGTATAAACAGCTACATGCCACAATATGAATGAATCTCCCAGCACAGCATGGATGGAGTGAAGCTTCTGTATGATTCCATTTATATAAAATTCAAAAACAGACAAGACTAATGTACAGTGATTAAAGTTAGAATAGTGGTTCTAACTGGGAAGTAATACAAGGGAGTCTTCTGGGTGCAACGAAAGTCTTCCACCTTGATCCAGGTAGTAAATCAACCAGTGTGTTTACTTTTTTAAAAGTTTCCAGCCTGTACGTTTAAGATCTTATACTCTATGTATGATATATTTCAACTGATATTTTTACTTTCTTGTTTTATTGCCATGTAGTGAGTTACAGAGAATATTAGAAGAGTATAGGGTTTCCTCTCCAGGGACCTGGGCTTTCATTAAATAGCCAAGGCTAACATACATACAATAAAAATAAATAAATACGTGGTATATTAGTTTCCAATGGCTGCTATAACAAATTAGTACAGATTTGATGGCTTTAAACTATGGAACTTTACTCTCCCACAGTTCTGGAGGTCCGAAGGCCCTCATCAAGGTATTAGTAGGACCACGCTCCCTCCAAAGACACTAGGGAAATTCCTTTTTTTGCCTCTTCCAGAGTTCCTGGATGCTCCACACCTTCCTTGGCTTGTGGCCAGTCCCTGCCTCCGTCTTCATGTGACCTTCTTCCCTGTGTGTGTCTCTGTGTCTTCTCCCTTTCTCTTAAGGACAACAGTCACTAAAGCTAGAGATGACCCTAATCCAGGATGACTTCATGTTAACTTTACATCAGCAAACATATATCATTTGTAAATTACAAATGAGGTCACAACTGAGGTTCCCAGTGGGTGTGAATTTGGAGAAGGGACAGTGTTCAACCCACTTCACAAAGCAATTTTAAATTTAAATTCAGTGTTGAATTGTTTGGACATAGAAATTCAAAGAAAGATGTTAATCACTGTGATCTGAAAAATTGAGAGACAATGTCACTCAGAGAGCCCTTGAGTTCTACTACTGAAACTAAGATGCTTTTGAACTATGGTGTTGGAGAAGACTCTTGAGAGTCCCTTGGACTGCAAGGAGATCCAACCAGTCAATCCTAAAGGATTGAATATTCATTGGAAAGACTGATGCTGAAGCTGAAGCTGAAGCTCCAATACTTTGACCACCCAGTGCAAAGAACTGACTCATTGGAAAAGACCCTGATGCTGGGAAAGAACGAAGGCAGAGGGAGAAGGGGACGGCAGAGGACAGGATGGTTGGATGGCATCACCAACTCGATGAACATGAGTTTGAGCAAGCTCTGGGAGTTGGTGTTGGACAGGGAAGCCTGGCATGCTGCAGTCCATGGGGTTGCAAAGAGCTGGACACGACTGAGCAACTGAACTGAAATCAAGAAGGATTCAGGTAAACCATAGCACAGCATGATCTGGCAATGGAAGGGGAGGGACACAGAGGCAGGCCCGAGTGACAGGGAGCGTTCCTGCTGAGGAGTGGGAGAAAATAAGATTGAATGAATAGAGTGAAGCCAAGTTATGAGAGTCCTTGAAAACTTGGCAGATGAATTTCGACCTGATCCAATAGAAAACAGGAAACGACTGTAAATTCTTGGGCAGAGATGTGACATGGTGAAAGCAGTGTTTCAGGGAGATTATGTCGGTGACGGTGTTCAGGATGGATGGGAGGCAAAAGAGACTGAAGGCTAAGGTACTTTGTCTTTCTGTTCTGGATGAGTCTATGGTAGCAAGAGATATGAAGTTTAATTTTAAAAAAGGAACTACAAGTACTCTCCTAAATCTTATTAAACTTCCTAAGCTCATTCTCAAATGAAAAGTAGCTCAGGTGACATTGAATCTGAAAATGCTAATTGTCCCTCAGTGAGAAATGCCTGTTTAGGGAAGAATAGGCAAGACTTGACCACAATTCTTTTTTACTCAAAGTGCTATATCAGCATCACCCAGGAGCCTATTCAAAACGCAGAACCTCAGGCTTAGAATCCTAGACCTCCGGAATCAGAATCTGTACTTTTATCCAAATCCCCAGAGATTCATATGCCTTTAAACTTCATATTAAAGTCTGAGATGCACTGTTATGGTAAATTTCTGTTGAACTTCTACAGTTTGTGAAAATGTGTCTATAAAACTGCTGAAACTGTTAACTTGAAAAAAAAGCAATTATGAACTCTGCTTCCTGTGACAAGGCTGTCACATCGAGGCACCCGCCAGCCCCAGAGTTACGGGGCTCGCTCACCCACTTCGCCGTCTCATGAGGAATAATGTTACATGGATGAAACAGAGCATCTGGTTGCCTTGTGAAATGTGTCACTTAGCACTGGTAGTTGAAATTGAGACATCTGTTTGTCTCCCCACCATTCTGTGGTGGTTTGCTCTAAAGTGACACTTTTTTTCTCATTTGAAATGTAGCTTCCTACTGCAGTAACTTCACTGCCTTGCTGCACAAGTATGCCAGGGCAGAATCAGATTGGCACAAATAATGAAAATCAGCAGATCATCCACTTATCCAGAACCATGGCAGGACCACTACCTTAGGAACACTGTTCCAACCCAACCGTGCAGTTTTTCCCTCTGGTGCTGCACTCCACAGCTGTAAAAGTCAATAGTTACCCCAGCTCATCACAAAGTATAAAATATTTGGTAACTCCCTTCTGTGTCCAGGTTGCTAAAAGAAACTGAGTTTGCAAGGCCACTCTGAGAGAGTGTCTCAAACTTTCACATATATACCTATCACTTGTAGATCTTACAAAAAGAGACACATTCTGAATCAATAGGCCTAAAGTGAGGGTTGAGGTCCTGCATTTCTTTTATTTCCTTTTTTATAGCTTTCTTGAGATAAAATTGATAAATGCAAATTGTATATATTTAAGGTGTACAATTTGATTTTTTAATATACATGTACATTTTGAAGTAATATCCACAATCAAGCTAATTAAGGTAATATCTATCACCTCTCTTGGTTACCATTTGTGTGTGTGTGTGTGTGTGTGATGAAAACACTAAAGATGTATCCTCTTAGAAAATTGCAAGTATTCAATACAGTGTTGTTAATTATAATCACTGTACATTAGATCTCCAGAAATTATTCATCTTGCATAACTAAAACTTTGTACTCTTTGACCAATATTCCATCTCCCCTTGCACTTCTAACAGATTCACAGGTGATACTGATGGTTCAAGGACCACACCTTGAGTAGCAAGGTCACTTGCTTAGCAAGATTACATCAAGCATGTCAAGAAAGCAATAGCAAAATGAAATCACCATAGACATATCTCTGTTGCTGGGAAGAAATAAAGTCAAAGATAAGAAGAGTTATGAACGGACTTCAAATAGAAGAACAGAAAAGATACTTAAATGTAGAAAGTTGATAAAAAATAATTTATAAAGAGGAAGTCAAAGGAGTTTTAAATGAATTAGAACTGGGTTAGTCTAATAATGTAGGTTCTGCTTAGCAATATTTCTACTAGAGACATCCACAACCATCAACTCTTGATGTGGATTTCCAAATCCCTGGGCCAGCAGGATGACAGGGAAAAAATATAGACTCTGGCAGGCAAGATCTTCCTCACTGATCCTGGACATCTGGTCACTAAATCTTTCAGAAAGGCAGATTAGAGATGGTGAATCAAAACCCCTCCAGCAGAGGCACCAATAGTGATTTTCAAATGAGTATGGAAGCTAGCCAATCTCTTGCCACTAGATCTGCAAAACCACATTGCATATTCAGGCTTGCAAAAAAGAAACAAAAGAAAAAAGTTACCAGGCCACAATTTTTAAGGCCCTAAAGGGTTACAAGGACAGCAAAAAGAGTGAAGCAAAGACTTGTATTTGGCGAATGCCCAGAATACATTATGGTTCAACTAGGTCAAGAAGCTTTTAGTAAAGTAATGTCCATGTAGTAACTGGGGATCTCCTCAACAAGCAAACACTGAAAACAGTTATAGTACTGTGCATTGTGAAGATACCCACAGGATGATGGGTGGTTTTTTTTTATGCAAAAGACATTTAGCAGTCAGCAGAATTTAACCTTATGTTTTGTAATGAAGTAAGCAACCATCTACACATACTTAGCTTATAATTTTATTTGAGGTTTTATGATATACTTTGATCAGGAACTGAGGGCAGGCCTAGACCCTGCTCACAATTTGTCTTCCTGTAATGAGACTGTAAAAAAGAAAAAAAAAAAAAAGATGGGGTGGGGGAACAAGAAAACATAAAAATCAAAGATCAATCAACTCCAAGAAACCTCCCAATGCCAAACCCCGCCTAATGCTGTCACCAACAGGAGAGGCAGGCGATGGACTCTAGTTAGCAGCTGTCAGTTAAACTCTACCTTCCAATGGGAGCAAGCTCTACTTAAACTGAGTCCTGAAATCAGTTTACATGCCTTCTTGTGTATTCTAATTTTGTCTTTCCTGACTCAGCTTGCAGACTAAAGACAGGCCTTGACCTATTGGACCCCGAGGAGCCTAGCACAACGTGATCCTACACCCATCCCCCTGATCCTGCCTGGTGCCACCCCATAGTGGTGACCCAGCACCCAAGTCTGCCGTGAGGGGCTGGCTCTCCTCCTTCTCCTCGCCATTCCCAGTCTCCCATGATGGATCTTTGACGGTGGGGAGAAACAAGAAGAGGCATGGGCCACATGCTCTAAACTCTTCCTCACTCCCTCCCTCCCATGGTGTACCTGGCAGATAACAGAGCATTTAGCCACTCTGTTTCCTGACAGTCCCATACCAGGTTCTTGACTCAAATGTGAAATTGGTTAGGTGCCATGACCACCAAATCCAATATATATTTATACAGTAGTATCTTGGCTTCCCAGGTGGCGCTCGTAGCAGGTAAAGAACCTGCCTGCCAATGCCGGAGATATAAGAAACACAGGTTTGATCCCTGGGTCAGGAAGATGCCCTGGAGGAGGGCATGGCAACCCACCCCAATATTCTTGCCTGGAGAATTCCACGGACAGAGGGGCCTGGTGGGCTACAGTCCATAGAGTCACAAAGAGTCGGACACAACTGAAGCAACATAGCATGCACAGTAGTATCTAGTGTGGAAAGTGCGGAGTACCACGAAGTACAGTTTGGTAGAGTAATGTGGACCCCGAGTCCATGGGTTCAGATTCTCATTCTAGCCCTTAGCATCTTAGAGAAACAAACAGGGTAAATGGCCTCTCTGAGTGCTTGCCTTCTCCTTTGTGAAGTAGAGATAATGGCAGTATCATAAGTATTTGAGGATCAAATGAATGTATTTAAAGCAGCTGATAATGACCATCTCTTTTATAAAAAGTTTTTTAAAGGAGTTCAGTGCAAGAAACAAAAATGGAAGGGTACTTACAAAAGAAATCAACAACTGTTCATTTGTTAAAAAAAAAAAAAAAAAGCCATTTTTGTCTTAAGACTTTCTTCTTTAAAACACATATTCTGTTTGAGAATTTTAACCTTGAAATCTCTGTGAACATATTTGATGGGACTGAAAATTACTGCCAGCAGTTAGCTGTCCTCTTACCTACTATATGAAGTAAACTCTACTTCTAAGGAAGAGACGATTTTCTTTCTTCATCATTTTCCAAAAGTAGGACAGTAGTCTGTCTTTTTTTACCATAGCCTCACAGACGGTGAATCATAGTTCCTCCAGATTCTCCCAAGCATAGAGACAGCGCTGAACAGATTGTAAAGGCTGCTTTGGGGGAGGAAAGCGGCAAGCGCATCCTCCATGGCTTAAGGGGGGATTCAGACACTTGTGCTGGAGGCGGCGTCTGCCAGCCACGCACCAGACTTGCTTGTGGTTCAGCGACAGAAGCCACACAGCACGCCTCCAGTACCCAACACGTGTGTCCCTCAAGCCAGCCTGTTTGCCACACATGACCCTCATCCCCAGTCCCCATCTGGCTGAGCTTCACAACAGCTTTGCTGACTTCACGCTCAATGTCTTGGGTCTTCCTGCTCTGAGCTAAGGGACCATATTTAGAGCCATTTCTTCCCACCAAGGAACTAATTGTATGTGTTTTCAACAATACAACCATCTGGGCATCTGATGCCAGTCACCAAATAATTAGTGGGAAATGTTGCAACATATCCAGGGATATTTAATAAATATTTCTCGAATGAATAAATGAGGCTTCAGCAACTGCCCATTTGTTTGCTCCACAAGAGAGTAACTGAGAAACTTCTCATACTTCGCTGGGCCCCTCTCGATGTCCTGAAGGCCCCCATATCTTTGCCCATACTCTAGGCTGAGCTGTTTCCTAGAGTCCATCCTTGGGCTACTGCTCTTCCCAACTCCTTTCCCTACTCCTCTTCAACATCCTATCCATTACTTCCACTTCAAGCATCACCTGCATTCCAGGAATTGGCAATATTTATTCCCAGTCTACAGCACTTCCCGCAACAGACTTGAAAATCCAACTTTCTTATAGTCATTTCCATCAGACATTCGTGGGAATCAAACTCCACATCCAATACTGAATTCATTGTTTTACCCCGAAAGCATTCTTCCAGCTTCGTATTCTATCTCAGTTGGTAGCCCAACCATCCATTCTAAAAATTCTGGGAATATTCCTCAACTTTTCTGACTCCTGCAACTGCCCCCAAGCAATCAGTTTCCCAGTTCTGTTCAGTTGATTTCCCAAGGATTGCTTGAACTGGATCCTTCTCTTTCCTTCCAGTTTTCCCAGGCCTGCCTCAGGTTCACATCGTCTCCAGTCTGGAGTGTTACTTTAGCCTCCAAATTAGTCTCCCTGCTTCCTCCATTCACGCCCACAGAGAAGTAAGAGCGATTTAACTCAGTGCAGATCCCACGGACAGAGGAGCCTGGTGGGCTACAGTCCATGATCTTAAGAGCTGGACACGACTGAGCAACTAAACTACACCAAACTTGATTCTCTCGTTCCCTTTTTTGAAAACGTTCAAATGGTTTCTCTTCAGTTAACTCACACTGAGGGTTTATGTACCAGGCTACCCACAGAACACCTTCCTGGAATACTAGTTTTTCTCAAAGAGTTAGCAGAGCAAACTTTATTTTCTATGAAAATAAGCAACATTATATAGCAGAGCACAATGCAAAGTTTAGTGGCTTATACTTGTGGGCTTCTCAGGTGGCACTAGTGATAAAGAACCTGCCTGCAGTGCAGAAGACATAAAGAGAAGCAGGTTTGATCCCTGGATCAGGAAGAGTCCCTGGAGGGGGGGCCTGGCAATCCACTCCAGTATTCTTGCCTGGAGAATCCCAAGGACAGAGGAGCCTGGTGGGCTACAGTCCATAGTGTTGCAAAGAGTTGAACACAACTGAAGTGACTTAGCATGCACCTATGAGCTAACATAATCTCCTTCCTCCACAGAGTTCCATTTGCTGCTTGTTATTTTTAAGGAATATTTTCAATGCGTACCATAGAAGCCAGTTTTACATGTTTTGTTCACTACTGTAGTCCAAGAACCTAGAACAGAATCTGGCACATAGTAGGAACATAATAAATATTTATTAAATAAATAAGTGAGCCCATAGACCAATCTGCCAGCTAATGTCATCACAGGGCTAGGTAGTTATATGTTTTTTTCTTTGGCTCTCATTACTGCTTACCCACCTCTGCAGCCTGTGGAGCCACTCAGAGAAACATTCTTCTGACTATTAACCACCACCAAGGTTACACCATTGCCCATGCCAAAGACCTGAACTCAGAATGAAGCTGGGTTTCAAGTATAATAGATATGGGAAAACAGCCACCTAAGCTCTAAAACAGCTCTGTCTGTGCCTGGAGTCCCAAACATACTAGAGGTTTCACAAGTTCCTGGCCTCCTTTCTCTGTGAGAAAATCAAAATTAATCCACAGCAGTCAGCAAACTTCACCCCAAACTTCCTCTCTCTACAATCAGTTGTAAAATAAAGACACTTTGTTTTGATGAAACAAAGGCAAACATCTTAAATGAAACAGGTGACTAAGCAGGCCCTATTATGAGAACCAGACTAAAAAGAAATTCCGAAGATTCAGGCAAGCCCCTCTGCAATTTGGAGAGTTTACCTGGCCAAGTATTACTCATCCTCAGGGCTCGGCTTCCGTGTTCCCTTTTGAGAGAGGAATACGGTCGCTGCCTTTCCCTTACCATCCCATCCAGCAGTGCTCAACAGCAGGTGCAGTCTCAGTCACCATCAGAGCAGCTTCAGATTTCTGGGGCTTGAAACTAATACAATTTCTGTGACGCTCTTTCAAAAGAATAAAAAATTACAAATATAAAATTAGATGCAAAAATCACATCAATACAATTTTTGAAAAGTTAAAGAACTAAACCATCTATCAGAAAACAGAAAAAATAACCTCATATTTAGTTGATTAACTGCATGATACCTTTAGCATATATTTCCTATGCATTTTCTCCTACTTGTTGATTGCATACTCTTTCTGACCTCTTCATGCCATGATTTTGTAATATTCTGCATAGAGACAAATACAATTCACTCTTTCCGTTGCCACAGTTGACAAATATTTGTCTTTTATTATTGATAGTTGGGCTGCATAAAACATGCTATATTATATACAGACAAGTTCTCTGTACTGTTACAAACACAGAATTTCTGATAACTCTGTTTCACAAAATTCCCATCCAAAAAAACAACATATGATGTGTTTATTATTGTAGCTGAAAGTTCTATTTTAACCAGACATCAGTGAAAATCAAAAACTTTGCTTTTAGTTTTACACATTGAATCACTGAAAATTTTTTCCGCAGACTAGCTTCTGGCTCCATTTATTTCAAATTTTGTTTTTCTCCCTCCATATTCTTGCCATGCCAGGATGGTAGAACACATTCATATCATCCTACAAACTCTGGCCTTGTACTGTCAAGTCACAGTGTCAGGTGAGTTGACGCAATAAGAAATAAAGCAGTCCTGGAATACCAAGATAATTAGTAATTACTTAATTTTACATGGAAGTGACTGAAAAACACATATGTCGTGAAACCCAAACAAAAGGTATCAATCCAACTTCTCCTAGTCTTTGCTGTTGTTCAGTTCTCAGTTGTGTCTGACCCTTTATGACCCCATGGACTGCAGCATGCCAGGTTTCCCTGTCTTTCGCCATCTCCTAGGGCTTGCTCAAATCATATCCACTGAATCAGTGATGCCATCCAACCCTCCTGTCCTCTGTCACCCCCTTCTCCTGCTGCTGTCAATCTTTCCCAGCATCAGAGTCTTTTCCAACAGGTTGGCTCTTCCCATCTGGTGGCCAAAGTGGGAGCTTCAGGTTCAGCATCAGTCCTTCCAATGAATATTCAGGATTGATTTCCCTTAGGATTAACTGGTTTGATCTCCCTGCAGTCCAAGGGACTCTCAAGAGTCTTCTCCAACAGCCAGTTTAAACACATCAGTTCTTCGGTGCTCAGCCTTCTTTATGGTCCAACTCTCACATCCATACATGACTACTGGAAAAACCATAACTTTAACTGTATGAACCTTTATCAGCAAAGTAATGCTGACATTACACTATGTAGGTATGTCATAGCTTTTCTTCCAAGGAACAAGCGTCTTTTAATTTCATGGCTACAGTCACCATCTGCAGTGATTTTGGAGCCCAAGAAAATAAAATCTCTTACTGTTTCCATTGTTTTCCCATTTGCCATGAAGTGATTGTACTGGATGCCATGATCTTAGTTTTTGAATGTTGAGTTTTAAGTCAGCTTTTCACTCTCTTCTTTAACCTACATCAAGAGGCTCTTTAGTTCCTATTCACTTTCTGCCATAAGTGGGGGTGTTGTTATCTGAAGTTATTGATATTTTTGCCAGCAATCTTGATTCCAGCTTGTGCTTCATCCAGTCTGGCATTTAACATGATGTACCCTGCATATAAATTAAATAAGCAAGGTGACAATATACAGCCTTAATGTACTCCTTTCCCAATTTGGAATCAGTCTGTTGTTCCATGTCTGGTTCTAACTATTGGTTCTTGACCTGCACACAGGTTTATCAGGAGGCAGGTAAGGTGATCTGGTATTCCCATCTCGTGAAGAATTTTCCACAGTTTGTTGTGATCCACACAGTCAAAGGCTTTAGCATAGTCAGTGAAGTAGATGTTTTTCTGGAACTCTCTTGTTTTTCTCGATGACCCAACAGATATTGGCAATTTGATTCTGGTTCCTCTACCTTTTCTAAATCCAAAGTGTACATCTGGAAAGTCTCAGTTCACCTACCACTGAAGCCTTGTTTGGAGGATTTTGATTATAATGCTAGCATATGAAATGAGTGCAATTGTGTGGTAATTTGAACACCCTTTGGCATTGCCTTTCTTTGGGATTGGAATGAAAACTGACCTTTTCCAGTCCTATGGCCACAGCTGAGTTTTCCAAATATGCTGACATGTTGAGTGTAGCACTTAACAGCATTATCTTTCAGAATTTGAAATAGCTGAGTTGGCATTCCATCACCGCCACTAGCTTTGTTCTTAGTGATGCTTCTTAAGGCTCACTTGACTTCTCATTCCAGTATGTCTGGCTCTAGGTGAGTGATCACATCATTGTGGATATCCAGGTCATTAAGATCTTTTTTTGTATATCTCATCTGTGTATTCTTCTTAATATCTTCTGCTCCTGTTAGGTCCATATTGTTTTTTGTCCTTTACTGTGCCCATCTTTGCATGAAATGTTCCCTTTGTATCTCTAATTTTCTTGAAGAGATCTCTAGTCTTTCCCATTCTATTGTTTTCCTCTATTTCTTTGCATTGTTCACTTAGGAAGCCTTTTTCATTTCTCTTTGCTGTTCTCTGGAACTCTGCAAATTCAGATGGGTATATCTTTCCTTTTTCCTTTGCCTTTTACTTCCTTTCTTTTCTCAACTATTTGCAAGGCTTCATCAGACAACCATTTTACCTTTTTGCATTTCTTTTTCTTGGGGATGGTTTTGATCACTGCCTCCTGTACAATGCTACAAACCTCTGTCCATAGTTCATCAGGCATTCTGTCTATCAGATCTAATATGTTGAATCTATTTGTCACTTCCACTGTAGAATCATAAGGGATTTGATTTAGGTCATACCTTAGTGGCCTAATGGTTTTCCCTACTTTCTTCAATTTAAGTCTGAATTTTGCAATAAGGAGTTCACAATCTCAGCCACAGTCAGCTCCAGGTCTTGATTCTGCTGACTGTATAGAGCTTCTCCAACTTTGACTGCAAAGAATATAAGTAATCTGATTTCAGTACTGATCATCTGGTGATGTCCATAATGTAGAGTATTCTCTTGTGTTGCTGGAAGAGGGTGTTTTCTATGATCAGTGCATTCTCTTGGCAAAACTCTGTTAGCCTTTGTCCTGCTTCATTTTGTACTCCAAGGCCAAACTTGCTGTTACTCCAGGTATCTCTTGACTTCCTACTTTTGCATTCTATTCCCCTCCCTATGATGAAAGACATTTTTTTTTTTTGTTGTTAGTTCTAGAAGGTCTTGTAGGTCTTCATAGAACTGTTAACTTCAGCTTCTTTGGCATTAGTGGTGGGGGCATAGACATGGAAATGGTTTGCCTAAATCCTGAACATGCCTGATGTTAGTCTTATGCTATATAATATAAGGAAAAGTGAGATGCAGAAGAAGTCACAGTAAAACAAGAATGCACTCCTGCCCAAATGCTCTGAAAATAGCTGGCATTCACAAATTTTACAAGAGCATATGTACATGTGAACAAATTGCTAGGACTTTAGAGCAAGCCCAGCAAGTGAGGGTTCTGAAGCTTAAGCTTCGTTAACTTCGCAAACAATCCATTTCTAATCACTGCAATTTACCAGATTGTATATTAATTAAATATGTTTCTGTTTCCCCTTGCAGACTCTCAGCTTCTTAGGAGCAGGATTATATCCTAATCATTTTTGCATCTCCAGTACTTAACATTGGAGTATAATAGACACTCAATAAATGTGTGTTACCTGAGTTGAACTGAGATAGCAGAGAAATCAAAACATTTAACTGAGCCCATCAATACCATTTTAAAAGCATTAAACCCCTTGCTGCCATAGAAAGAAAAGCATGTTGGTGTCAATCAGGTATTTTGCATTTAGTGAAAGGTGACTGACCAAGTACAAGTTTAAAAACAGTGCATTTACCTAAAATATCATAAGAGAATCATGAATCTGCAGTTACCTTACCAATAGGTAAGATTACACCTATCTGGCCAAAGTACTAAAGAGTGTGTCAACCCAGCAAAACAACACTTTCCTAAACCAAAGGCAATATAGTGAAGAAAGACATCACAAAGCAGTTGTAAATGACATTTGGTAAATATTTTCATGTGCTTTGATTATATTTCCAATGTATTTATTCATTCAGCAGGCATTTTGTGAATTTCTGCTATACACCAGCCATTGAGCCATTGTGTGTTAGGGCTTAAAGATTGTGACATGAATCAGATTGGACATAATTCCCAGTGATATGAAACACAGAGCCTCAAGAAGGAGACAGACATTAGTTAAATTTAAGTTATCACAATAATATCAAGTTAATCACAAACTGAGATAAGCTCTGGGAAGGAAAGGAGCAAGACCCCAAGAGACTATAAATGAAGGGCCTTGATCTATGATTTCATTAAAGATACCTTCCCTTAGAAACAGACCCTTGAGTTGAAATGAAGGATGAGAAAGAATTAACTATTAATAACTGAAGAGGATCAGCATCATAAAGGGGTATCTAGACAGAGAAGCAGAACTGCCATGGTAACAAGGAGCTGGAGACTATCCGTCGCCCTTCCTAATCCATCCTCTACCCCTCTTTACCCTGCTCTGTATCTCCAAATGTTTACTTCTGAGTATCACCCAATCTCTTTGTCCTCCGGATTTTGCTAACTTTTAGCCAGTTGTTTGAGACATTTATTCTGGTTCTCAACCCTGCTTGTTCTTGGTTGGGAATTGCTGTGTATTATCTCTCTAAAGAGCATAGCCCCTGATATGTTGTCTTATTCCAGGACTGTAGCAAAGCCACCTCAGGAGTCTGTAGACATTCCTTCTTCTGATACCTATGCTGCTGCTAAGTCATGTCACTTATGTCTGACTCTGTGTGACCCCATAGATGGCACCCACCAGGCTCCTCTGTCCCTGGGATTCTCCAGGCAAGAACACTGGAGTGGGTTGCCATTTCCTTCTCCAATGCATAAAAGTGAAAAGTGAAAGTGAAGTCACTCAGTCATGTCCGACTCTTAGCGACCCCATGGACCACAGCCCACCATGCTCCTCCGTCCATGGGATTCTCCAGGCAAGAGTACTGGAGTGGAATGCCATTGCCTTCTCCGTCTGATACCTATAGGGATCTACATTCTTGGTAACAGCTCTCAGATACTTGCTCCATAATCTCTTATTTTCCCTTAACCTTGAATATAGCTTGTAAATAGTCCATCATAAACTCTCCTTAAGCATGCAGTTGGGATGTACTAGCTAGTTCCTGCTGGGAATGTGATATATGAAAGGAAGTGAAACGCAAGCTCATAACTGTAATGTGAAATGAGGAGAGTGGTATGAGACGTGGCTGTGATCTCGGGGAGACAGCAGGGAGTGGTTGCTTGAAGTAAGATCTTAGTTCCCTGCCCAGCTATTGGACCCAGTAGCCTGGATGAAAGCCAGAAATCCTAGCCACTAGACCAGCAAGAGCTGGAGGTTAGAAGCAAAGTTCCCCTGGATCTTGCCCCATTTGAAAGCAAGAATGTTTCAAAGAGGCAAAAACTGTAAATGAAATAAGTATAAAGTTTCTTATTAGAGACACAGCACAACATGTGGGAGAGCACACAGAGAAACTATTTAGCTAAGACAGAAGCAAGACAGAGATACACACCTGATACATACTCGGAGAAAAAGAGTGTGTGTGTTCTCCCTAATGAGCAGGCGTGCCCAGAGAAGTGTTCAAGTCACTTGTTCTTCTGGGTCTTTGTTTACCTCTGACCAATTATCTTACTTCCTTTTTCCCCACCTGGCCTCTCCTAGGTCCCTCCCTGACATGTGTGAGCGTCTTTTAGCCAAGATGGATTCCAGCACAGAGGCTGATGGGTAGGTTGACCACACCCATTACACAATGGAGATCCTTTCCTTTTGACCCCCAAGGAGACCTTCTGCGCATGTGCAGTCAGGGAGGTCTCCTCAACATTAGAGAAAGAGAAATACGTGGTCTCTCTATCTGTTACTCAGTTCCTTCTGCTCCTGCTATTATTCTTATCCTGGACTATCTGATCGCAGAGGTCAAATTCCAGCTGCTCGGCCTGGGGTTCATCTATCTCCTGCCTCAGCTGGAGAGTCCCGTAGGAGCGAAACTGTCTAGGACTTTTTTAACCATTTTGAGAATTTAGATTCTTATCCTAAGAATTTGGATTCTAAGCGGAAGGGACATAATAAGTTTTTCTGTTTTGGTCAAAGTTAGATCAATGTTGGTCAAAAAAACAAGTGGGGATGAGACAATGGAGATAAGAACTTTCATTATCCATAACAAGTGTGACTTTGATGGAAGGAAAGTTTTAAGGAAATAACTTCAGAAGGAATGTGTAATTAATAACAAGCTTTATTAAAAAGCTGACGAGAAAGAGAATGGGTATGTTCCAATAGGAGAATACAGTAGAATATGCACGACAAAGATGGGGAATGGTCAGTATTTGGGTGTCAGAGGGCATGAGGTAGCACAGATAAGGGCACTGGCCATATACACAAAGAGGACCCCCTGCCGCAGTGAGAGAGAGAGCAGAGGTGGAATGGAAATGTAAGTTCCTGTATTAGCATGTTAGGTAGCAGGAAATAGAAGGTGGGGCTTTCCATCTTCTGTGAGCTTTTTTGGTAAGATATCAATAGGAAGAAAGGTCACTCACCACTGAGAGAGAAAACATTGAGGTGAGGTGGAAAAGATCAGAGGTTTGATAACAGAAGACATGGTTTGAAATATTTGCTGTTAACATCAGAAGTCCAGCTCAGACCAGAAGATTTCAATACGAGGCGCTAAATAGTTTTGAGAACACTTTTGAATTTCATTGTTTACATGGATGTTCCCCTCTTCAGTTTTGAGAACACTTTTGAATTTCATTGTTTACATGGATGTTCCCCTCTTCACTCTATGATAAGCCTGATCAGCCCAAGAGATTTAAATGGACCTATCCTAGACTTTGACTTCAGGGGTAGACTTAGAATTACTGATCTAATAATGAGCACATGACCCTAGCTTGGCCAATCAGACAATAGCCTGAAAATTTCTAATGTTATCAGAAAGGATGTTCTTTCCCTCTCACTGCTATTAAAAGTACAGAGAAAATGTAAGCTTAGTTAAGGATGCTAGATGTCACCCTGTCATCAAGCTGAACAAAAAAGCAGAACCCTGATGATACCGTTCTGAGTGTCCAGATCCAGCCATGGTGAAACCTTGACTACTCCTTTACCTTTCTGCTTACATAAGCCAATAAATTCCCATTTTTGCTTCAATAGTTTAGGTGGATTTCTGTCTAACACATATTAATTATGAAGTAACCATAAAACTTTAGCCTTACCAATCTCATCTCACTTTTCCCAGAAATGTTTCTCTGATTAAATACGAACACAGAAAATGTGGTGGCTACCACAGCTTATCTAAGGGAAAAGTTGTGCCAGGAAAGTGTGATATTAAGTAAAAGGTACCAGAGAATCACATAAACCTGGTGGCCAGAATTCTTTTCTTTAATCTATATGCCTGACCTAGTATGACTGAGGTTAAGACTGCAACTAGAGTACACATGTATTCAAAGTTAAATCCTCATTGAGAATAATCTAATCTGGTCACCCTTCCTACATGAGCACACCCTTCACTGTGCTCCCACTGGCCAAGGCAAGAGACTGCCTGCAAAACTATACTCACTGCAGTCAAGGCTACTTCTGCAGAGAAATGCTACTGACATTGGAGAAGGAAGACTAGAAAAGGGAATCAAAAGAGACTGTAGAGTTAGTCTGAAAAACTCAAAAGGAGTTCAGCCTATTGTGTTACCAGATACACCAGATGTAACAACCAGCAACTGTTGAAATTGAGACAAAGCATAAAGGGTAATCTTTTCAACTGCATACTCTTCCAGCTTCTGAACAGAGGCAAGTACTATAGGCCCATGAATCATCTATACTTGTGCCTGGCAGGAAACTTCTAATAATTTATACCTTCCATCTGGATGCAACTTAAAAGACTAATTATCGGTGATACTGACTAATACCTACTAAGATTAATGGATGAGGGTTTTAAAAATGAGGCCAACAGGAACCCCAAACTCAGCATGACTACAAACAGACAAAAAAATTTTCCTGTGACATAAGCAGATGGTATTTAGAGCTTCCAATTTGACACAAGTGAAAGGTAGTCCCCTTGTTGGGTTAATTATTTAAACTTCACTCCAAGATCAATAATTAATTTAAACTGTCACTGATATCTTTTGCATTATCACCTCTACCTTTTGAAACTAAGAACATAAAGAAGTTTTTGAAAGAAGGAAAGGCCATCTGACCTACTCTAGTTACCACTTATGGTTAATTGTTATTAATATTAATAATTTTACATAAAAGCATACAAACCTTGAGACTTTCAAGTCCTTCAGTAGACATTATAGATTAAGTAAGTCTTGCCAAGGCACAAAGCTGGGAATAATTAGCTAGTAAATCCCACTGAAAAAAGTATTCAATCAAAATGAAACTTGAGCTCCTGTACAGTATGTAATAAACTTTTCCTAAAGGACCATATATTTCCTAGCCCCATTTTTATACCAGATCCAATTCCCATTGCCCTTTGAAGTCAAAGTCACCCTTGTACACAGAAGATACAGATGGAAACTTGGAAGCAAACAGAATCAAGTTCTAGTTTCATTCTAGCTAGATTTATGAAAAGCATCCATAGTCAAATTTTTTTATTTTAATTGGAGAATAGTTACTTTACAATATGGTGATGGTTTTCGTGATACATCAACATGAATTGGCCACAGGTACACATGTGCCCCCCCATCCTAAGCCCTCCCCCCACCTGCCTCCTGACCCCAACCCTCTGGGTTGTCCCAGAGCATTGGCTTTGGGTGCCCTGCTTTATGCACCGAACTTGCACTGGTCATCTGTTTTACATATGATAATATACATGTTTCAATGGTATTCTCTCAAATCTTCCCACCCTCACCTTCTCCAGCTGAGTCCAAAAGTCCGTTTTTAAAATCACAAATAATTTGTCTCATAAATGCCTTTCTTCACAATTATGCTTTGCTTTATTAAGCTTGTTTTGGTTACTTTCAAAAGACTTTTGTAGAACATATAAGAACAGACACTTTATTCTATTTTATACTGCAGATTAGAGAATTTTTGTGACTTGACTAAGACTATACTATTAGTCATCAGGATTTATATAATCTTAGTGAAAATTGGGAAAGGAGTATGTCAAGCTGTATGTTGTCATCCTGCTTATTTAATTTATATGCAGAGTACATCATGCAAAATGCCAGGCTAGATGAAGCACAAGTTGGAATCAAGATTGCCGGGAGAAATATCAATAACCTCAAATATGCAGATGACAGCACCTTTATACGGCAGAAAGCAAAGAGGAAATAAAGACTCTCTTGATGTAAGTGAAAGAGAAGAGTGAAAAGCTGACTTAAAACTCAACATTCAAAACTCTTAAGATCGTGGCATCTGATCCCATCACTTTGTGGCAAATAGATGGGGACACGAATTTTCTTGGGCTCCAAAATCATTGCAGATGGTGACTGCAGCTGTGAAATTCAAAGATGCTTGCTCCTTAGAAGAGAAGCTATGACAAACCTAGATAGCATATTAGAAAGCAGAGATATTACTTTGCTGACAAAGGTTTGTCTAATCAAAGCTATGATTTTTCCTATAGTCATGCATGGATGTGAGAGTTGGACCATAAAGAAAGCTGAGCACTGAAGAATTGATGCTTTTGAACTGTGGTATTGGACAAGACTCTTGAGAGCCCCTTGGACTGCAAGGAGATCAAACCAGTCAATCCTAAAGGAAATCAGTCCTGAATATTCATTGAAAGGACTGATACTGAAGTTGAAACTCCAATACTTTGGCCACCTGACTCGAAGAACTGACTCATTGGAAAAGACTCTGATGCTGGGAAAGATTGAAGTCAGGAGAAGGGGATAACAGAGGATGAGACGGTCGGATGGCATCATCAACTCAATGGACATCAGTCTGAGCAAGCTCTGGGAGATGAAAGGACAGGGAAGTCTGGCATGCTGCAGTTCATGGGATTGCAAAGAGATGGACATGACTGAGCAACTGAACAACAACAAACCACTGACTCAGCTGTGGAAATTTTGTTCCATACATAAATTCTTTCTCTTTTTAATTCATAATACCCGAGTCTCTACAGCTAGTATTTCACTGATAGTAGACACAAGAATTCTAAAAATCTTATTTGTCACGCCCTTGCAAAACAATTTTGAGCATAATAATGACAACTAGACAATTTCTTCATCTGCGAAATGGAAATAATTTATGAGATAATACAGGGAAACCACATACCACAGTGCTTAACACATAGTGTCTTGTAAATAATAATCATCACAAAAACAGTTTTTTATTTTTCCTGTTTCATCTGGTCAACCTTTCCACACTTCTGCTTACCAGATTGCTTTTCTGCCCTACTCTTACATAGTGAATTTTTCCCAGGAGCCCAAGGAATTATTATCCCATAATAAATATTACCTTCCTCTTTTCCTTTATCAAGGTCCCAAATAATCTTTCTTTAGACCCAAATCTTGCTAATTATTGTCAAGCCTCTTCTGTTTGAAAATAATATTCTATTTTCAAAGAACATTTCTATTCTCAGAGAATGCTTGCCCTATGTCATATCATAATGTGCTCAGTCACTCAGTCGTGTCCGACTCTTTGTGACCCTGTGGACTATAGCGCACCAGGCTCCTCTGTCCATGAGATTCTCCAGGCAAGAATATTGGAGTGGGTTGCCATGCCCTCCTCCAGGGGATCTTCCCAACCCAGGGACTGGACCTGGGTCTCCTGCATTGCAGGCAGATTCTTTACTTCTGAGTCATCAGGGAAGCCCATTACTAGACTGACAATCCTTAATATGATTTAATTGTTCCAAACATAGAGGTGACTTTAAACCCAAGTTACCATCAATTCAGTTCAGTTCAGTCGTTCAGTCATGCCCAACTCTTTGCGACCCCATGAACCCCAGCACACCAGGCCTCCCTGTCCATCACCAACTTCTGGAGCTTAATCAAACTCATGCCCATTTAGTCAGTGATGTCATCCAACCACCTCATCCCCTATCATCCCCTTTTCCTCCCACCTTCAATCTTTCCCAGCATCAGGGTCTTTTCAAATGAGTCAGTTCTTCACATCAGGTGGCCAAAGTATTGGAGTTTCAACTTCAGCATCAGTCCTTCCAATGAACTTTCAGGACTGATTTCCTTGAGGATGGACTGTTTGATTCTCCCTTCAGTCCAAGGGACTCTCAAGAATCTTCTCCAACACCACAGTTCAAAAGCATCAATTCTTCAGTGCTCAGCTTTCTTTATAGCCCAACTCTCACATCCATACATGATACTGAAAAAACCATAGCCTTGACTAGATGGATCTTTGTTGGCAAAGTAATGTCTCTGCCTTTTAATATTCTGTCTTCAGTTCAGTTCAGCTCAGTTGCTCAGTCGTGTCTGACCCTCTGTGACCCCATGAATCGCAGCACGCCAGGCCTCCCTGTCCATCACCAACTCCTGGAGTTCACTCAAACTCATGTCCATCCAGTCGGTGATGCCATCCAGCCATCTCATCCTCTGTCATCCCCTTCTCCTCCTGTCTCCAATCCCTCCCAGCATCAGAGCCTTTTCCAATGAGTCAACTCTTCGCATACATCTCTTTCAGAATTTTCCAGTTTGTTGTGATCCACACAGTCAAAGGCTTTGGCATAGTCAATAAAGCAGAAGTAGATATTTTTCTGGCATTCTCTTCTTTTTTTAGTGATCCAACAGATGTTGGCAATTTGATTTCTAGTTCCTTTGCCTTTTCTAAATCCAGCTTGAACCTCTGGAAATTCACTGTTCACATACTTTGGTACCTGGCTTGGAGAATTTTGAACATTATTTTACTAACGTGTAAGATGACTGCAATTGTTTCATAGTTTTAGCATTCTTTGGCGTTGCCTTTCTTTGGGATTGAAATGAAAACTGACCTTTTCCAGTCCTGTGGCCACTACTGAGTTTTCCAAATTTGCTGGCATATTGAGTGCAGCACTTTCACAGCCTGCTGTTAACCATATATATCCATCCCATAATCATGGAAATTTTGCTTTTAATAGACAAGAGGTTACAGGTTTTGATTGAGACTTAGCTCATTATCCTGATTAACTGAGTGACCCTAAAAGAAAATTTAAATGTATGGTCAGGGTCAGAGCATAGCCATGTAAGAAGGTACCATCTAGCAATATCAATAATGACCAGAACATGACTACAATTTTTCCTTTAAAGTAAATTTCCTCAGGTCCAACCAGTTAGAGTTTTGGGGTGCAGAAATTCATCAAGGTAACCCAGAAGTACTAGACACAGGTAATCGCCCACAAACCCAGCAATTGGATTGATTTTTAAAACTAGCATAGGATCATGCCTATGATATAAAAACATTAGATTCATATGCAAAGGTCCAAGAAGTCAAGGAAATATACCTACCTTTTTGCTGCATCCCCTGAGAAGCGTGGTGCTTCCTACTGCCCTCACAACTTGCTCTCTTAATTCAATAATCTACACACTTGAAGTCAGGTGGAAATTCACTTTATATAAGTATATTTTACATCCTTCCAACAGCAGCACTACCCCAGCCCATGCCCTTCTGGCTCCCATTATTTTCATGCTGTTTAAAATGGAAAAGGAAGGGGTACAGGATCGCTGAATCAAAAGGAGGCAGCATGTAAGCCCAGTTCTGATTACAAGTGTCAAGTTCTTTCTGAAATATTTCCAAGGAGTGAGAGAACAAGCAGATTTATAGGGTTCATACTTCACTGGTTTTTATTTTGGTGGTACGTGTAGATGAGAAAAGATTAAAAGCCCAAACAAATGTCTAAATCATTGTGCACCTCTGCAGTACATCTCCCAGCCATAGGCACTGTGGACAGCACTCCACAGGGGAAAATAATCCCTGGCCTATTCCTCAAGGAAAGGCAAGGGAAAAAGATCCCAAAGAATTAGAAGGGAAGTTCCAAACTGTCAAAACTATATTTCATGAAAAACAGTGATCCCATTTTTAATATGAATTGTCTTTGAAGTTTTAAGTACCAAAAAACTAATTCAAAGGTTTGTGTATGGTATAATTCAAAGTGTGATTTATATTGAAGATTTAATGGTCTGGGGTAATTTTTCCAGAAATACAAGGAAGAATTGTATTTCACGTAGGATATGCAAATATCTTATGACGTGAAATAAGAACAGGATTTCGCATCAATAAAACATCCAAGTGTGATATGTTAATTGACATGCAAAAGGCCAAAATTGATCCCAATGTAATCTGCCCCATATTATTACACCATCTCCCAAGCCCCTGGAAATAAACATCTTTCCTTTGCACATTGAGTGCTGGGTATTTTATTATATATATAGAAGGTGGCAGGAGGAAGAATAGTACAATTATTAGAGAAAAGAGGTTCAGATCTCATGGTTCTAAATTTAAATCCCAGCTTGAATACTTCCTAACCAAGTAAAGTCAGACAAGTTACTTAACTTCCTAAGCCTCTTAAGCATTACATACATTTTTAATTTCTCAAGCCTCTCTAAGCATCATCTATGAATGGGAGAATTCACACTTTGTTCTTAAATTTAAATAGGGCAACATATGTGGTGTTATATGCAGTCATTAAACTAGTTGATACTGATTATATGATAGCTAATTTTAAAGGGAAATTATGGTCATAAACAAAGAAATGGATCCCTACAATTCAAGTTGTTTTATTAATGATAATATCTGGGGCCCAGGAGCCTTCTGGAGCTTTCCAAATGACAATAAAAAGAAGTAGCTATTTTGCCCACCCAAAATCTAGTTTACCTTCTATATTTACATCCCAATCACTCCCACTCACCTTTTGCATCCAACATCTCACCACTTTCTTTCCTTTCCAACTGCTGATGTTCCTGCCTCTGATACTGGTTTCTATTTCAATGCTTAAATACTGGAATCCACTGTTTGCAGCAACCTTCTATACATAAAAGAACCCAGCACTCAATGTGCAAAGGAAAGATGTTTATTTCCAGGGGCTTGGGAGATGGTGTAATAATAAGGGGCAGATTACATGTGTGATCAATTTTGGCCTTTTGCATGTCAATTAACATATCACACTTGGATGTTTTATTGATGTGAAATCCTATAGAGGGATGTTATTGTGCTCATATTTTAATGTCTTAGGGGTCAGAATCTTGCCCACAGATATCCACTGGCATATATTCAAATGCAGAATTGCTAGCTTTATCATTTTAAATGATTTAAGCCAATGAAAGGACACTGCATCTGTTTGCTCAATAGTCAATTGAAATGGTAACGGTTAGCTGAGTGCATCTCCCTTGAAAGTCTCTTCCCCTCTCATGCCAATTACAGAATATGAAAGGTGCACTTCGCATAGCTTGCTGGGGATAATAAATCACTAAATTGGAAGCTTCGGTTACCTTGCTGATTTTGATAAGAAAATTAATAGAATTAGCAGCTTATCTGCCCAACCAGGAGATTCACATTATGAAAAGAAGCAGCAGCGGTTGGGGGAGGGGAGGCGGGTTGTGGAGAAAGAGAAGGAAAAGAAAAGAAAAAGAGAAAACTGTTTCCATGGCCCGGGTTGCCTCTATTCCTTCCTGGTGACAGAAAGACCGTTTGCATAGTTTTTTGGGCCCCCTATGGAGATAAAGCTCTGGAAAACAATGCAAGAAGCACTATCAATTATAGTCTACTTGTTCTGTTTTCATGCATAATTAAAGAGGAATCAGACATTAAGTAAGTCCAGCAGTGGCCCTACTGCTGATAAACAAAAATTCTAAACAGCCAAAAATCGAAAAGCAGTGAGATTGAGATTATTTCCAAAAAGAGGATTTACTGTCCGCATTTTCTTGGAGAGGGAGTATTACAGCACCTCTCTCCTTTTTGTCTAAGGAAGGGTAATTGTTTGCAATAAAGCTGCTGCTCTCTAAACTGAATGCAAAGACACGAGTCATTTGTTTAAAAAGATCCTTAGTAACCTGCTCCTTTTTTCCTTAAATATATATGAAAATCTGTAATTATTTCTTTGAAGACCATTTTTCAACAGCTGTAAATGATAATGAGCCAATCACTGTGTGCTCTTTTTTTCTCCAGCAGCTGCAGAACTCCCCATTCAAAGCAATTAATTGATATTTGTAAAGTGCTTTGAAACTGAGAAGTGGAGCCTCATAAGTGCTAAATATTGTTCTTGCTGCTGCTGCATTAGGAAAACCGGGCCCTCTTCAGACAAGCCTCAGAAGAACAGCAGTAATTCTAAGTGTCTAAAACAATCATCTAAATCTCCAAGACACCCAAAAGAAAATTCAGATTAGCAGACCTTTTGAAGAAACATCAGAGGTTAATTACTAAAGATAACTTCACTGGAAATTGTATATCAAGTGTTGAGCAGAGGAGCACTTTAGCTGTCTGCTACATTCATCATTTTCACACATTTGTAACAGTGTGTCAGCTTGCACCACACTGTTTCTTAAAACACACTTCTCAAGCAATGTGTGTTTGAGCATATAGTGCTTGTTTGTACAACATGTCTAAATAGACTTTCATAGATCAGGCCAGTTTGAGAAGGTTTGGAATTGTATGATTGGGTTGCAGAGTCGGACACTACTGAGCGACTTTCACGTTTGGGTGGAAAATCACCCAACTAAACTGAAAGACACTCTAGATTATCACGAATATTTCTTATTTTCTGGCAATACGTAGATTTGGGGAAGTGCTTGAGCCTTAGATATTGCTGTGTTTTCCAACAGACCTCATTGCTTTCATGCCATATTTCAATTTTTTTAATCTTTACTGAAATATACACCACTGCTATTTACATCATTGACAGTTTTGGTCAAAAGAAGGGTTGATCCACTGACAGTCTCAAAGCAAAAGGTAAAAGAGAATCTGTATAGAGATATCTCACAGAGATAGCTACAATTGAAATATTATTTCCTGGGGCAATAACTCTGGAGATGGAGTCATAAACCTGCTGGTATCCATTGCTGTTAAGAAGAGCTATGGTAGCAAAATTCTGTCCCAGTCATAGACCAAGCACATTGATAGGTTTTTCTCCAGATCCTGAAAAGCAGCAGATTACTTAAAAATAATATGTTGTTAAGTAATTAATTGTTGACCATCCAATGCCATTTTTTACTGATAAATGAAGGAAATTACAGATGGTTAGTACTACCACACATTTTGAAAACTAAGATATATATTTGTGAGTCAAACAATGAAACCAGTGAGCATTTAGCATAACAAAACTCTGCAGGGGAATAAAAAAAATCACAAAATACTACTTAATAGTCATATATAAGGCAATCCATTAATTTTTGTGTCATTAAAATAAAAATTACAATCCACGCAGTTTGCTTTTTAAAGCTGGTAGCCATGCTTTAAAAACATCACTCTTATTATAAGAAGACAATATTTTCAAAGTAGATGATTTCTGTAAAGACCCTGAACACTAAGTAAGTAAGTAAGTGAAATCACTCAGTCGTGTCCCACTCTTTGCGACCCCGTGGACTGTAGCCTACCAGCCTTCTCTGTTAAATTTAAGGTTTTAAAATCCTATAGTCAATTTAACTATCCAAACAAAACTACAAAGTTATATAAAATTAAAGCAAGAACATGAGGGTCCTTTTTCTGTCATCCTACCTGTTCCAAACTTTGCAGATAGGGCCAAACTTAATTTCTCTCTAATAATGCAGGAGTGGCATAAAAAGACTAATGGAAACTTCTCTGAGTGTTCAATGGCTAAGACGCCATGCTCTCAAAGCAGGGTGTCCAGGTTCAATCCAAAAAAAAATGGATTTGAGAGAAAGGATAGGAAACTAATTTTGTTGCTAATTTAATTTGGGGCTGGGACTAAAGATTATACATGCTGCAACAAAGATCAAAGATCTCAAGTGCTGCAAGTAAGACCCAGCACAGCCAAATAACTTTTTACATGGAGGACATGAGTGACCCTTCTAAGTGAAACAAAGAAGGAAATAATATTAGAGCTCCTCTCTTTCCAAATTACATAAGAAATCTAATGTAACTGCCTGGAACAAGAGCTATGCACCTGAGTATACGCTTTGAGAATATTTATATACTTTCTCCTGACATATTTTACACTAGTGTCTCTCCTGCAAAGAGGTGGTTTTATTTAAAATGCTGAAGCTGAACAATTTTAACAGTATCTCTTCTGTGGAGTCATGAAACATAAAAGAATTACCAGATCAACTTTTCCTCCAAATGGAGCTAGGTTTTAGTTTTAAGTTATGAAAATCAAATCACAAGATCATGTAACTGAAAAAAAAAAAATGGATTTGAGAGAAAGGATAGGAAACTAATTTTGTTGCTAATTTAATTTGGGGCTGGGACTTTACAATAATAAGCTGTTTTGATTTAATCCTCACAGTACTGAAAGAGAGGTATCATTGCCCACATTTAAAAAGTGAGAAATCTGAGGTTCTTGCGAGAGCCCAGAAATGACCCTGAAATTTGTATTTAGGACTGTCTCCAGAGCGCATGCACTCCCACTTTGCTGTGCTGTCTCCATGCCTGCTACCAGCCAAACTTTTTAAGTTGATTGCCCTTAATAAACCACATGCAAAGCAAGAGACATCAGTGTACTGTTTGTGATTAAACGACTGTATCTTCTGTCACAATTTCCTTAAAGAAGTGGCAATACTGGATTTATTATTAGCTGATAAGAAAGAGCAAATCGCTGGGTGGCATCACCCAGGTGTCTGACTCATCACGTATAACAGTTTCCCTTAAGGCACCAAACAAATTCGTACTCGAGAACAGTTTTCGTCCATTCCCAGATGAGCACATCTTCAAGACTCAGCACATTTGTTCTGCATTAATAATAAAATTAGATTATACCTATTTCATAGAAGCAATAAAAAGCTAATACTTCATAAAGCACCATCTAATAAGTTCTTTTTTAATCATGAATCAACTAATATGCTGACCAAGAAATCTCGCAAATGCCTAGTGAGTACTACTCCTTACCTCATAATTTACTTCCTGCCTCTGCTCATTCTCCACAGATGAACTGAAATCTCACATGAGGCGTGTTGAGCCTGTGCTCATAAATTTAAGTTGGCCTGTAAATTGTGATACCAAAAGGTCAATACAACAGAACTAAATTCTTCCTTCATAAGCTCAAAACTTCCCAGGTTCATTAAAAACAAACCATGAACAAACACACTTGTTCTAGAAACATGCCACTGTGTTCAGAACTAGATCATGATTTCATTGCTGTGTCTACAGTAAAAAGGCATGGGGATATTCAGTGAGCAATACACACTTACCTCAAAATCCCTTTAAAATAGAGCTCAACAAGAACAAAGACGAAATAATCCTGTTAAATCCTCTGGAAATTGTCAAGGGTTTAATTTCAGATTATGACTCTCAGCCCAGTATCTCTTTAACCACACAAATAAATAATAATAACTGTCTTCAGTGCCTTTCCACTATCAGGCAATGTTATGTTTTCAGTACAGGACTGGCTGATCTGACAGGACCGGTCTTACACACAGATGAAGAGTTTTCCATCCACAGCTTTATTTGAGTGCCACTGTAAAAAGATGATTTGTGTGTCCCCCCAAATTCATATGTTGAAGTCCTAACCCCTAGTACCTCAAAGTGTGATCGTATTGGGAGATAGGGTCATTACAGAGGTAACAGAGTTAAAACTAGTCATTGAAGTAGCCTACTATCTGACTGGTGTCCTCATAAAAAAGGGAAACATGCACATAGACACACAGAGGAGAGAGAGAGTGAAGACCGTCAAGTAACTAGAGTGATGCGTCTACAAGTCAGAAACGCCAAGGGCTGCTAGCAAACACCAGAAGAGGCAGGGAATGGTTCTTCTCTAGAAGCACGGCAGAAAGCAGGCCCTTGCTGACAGCTTACTCAGACTTCGGGACTCCGCAACTGTGAGACCATAAACATCTGTCGTTTTAAGCCCCTCAGTCTTTGGAGAAGGCGATGGCACCCCACTCCAGTATTCTTGCTTGGAAAATCCCATAGACGGAGGAGCCTGGTGGGCTGCAGTCCATGGCATCGCTAGGAATTGGATACGACTGAATGACTTCACTTTCCCTTTTCACTTCATGCATTGGAGAAGGAAATGGCAACCCACTCCAGTGTTCTTGCCTGGAGAATCCCAGGGACGGGGGAGCCTGGTGGGCTGCCGTCTATGGGGTCGCACAGAGTCGGACCCGACTGAAGCGACTTAGCAGCAGCAGCAGCAGCGGCAGCAGTCTTTGGTACTTTGTTGTACAACCCTAGGAAACCACTACAGTCAACACTGTGACTCCATTTCTCCAACGCCTGTTTCTCCTGGGAAGAGAAAACATTATTACAGGAGTAGAAAACTGCTGCTGATGCTAAACTGCTTCAGTCGTGTCCGACCCTGTGTGACCCCATAGATGGCAGCCCACCAGGCTCCCCCAACAACCCTAGGAAACCACTACAGTCAACACTGTGACTCCATTTCTCCAACGCCTGTTTCTCCTGGGAAGAGAAAACATTATTACAGGAGTAGAAAACTGCTGCTGATGCTAAACTGCTTCAGTCGTGTCCGACCCTGTGTGACCCCATAGACGGCAGCCCACCAGGCTCCCCCGTCCCTGGGATTCTCCAGGCAAGAACACTGGAGTGGGTTGCCATTTCCTTCTCCAATGCATGAAAGCGAAAAGTGAAAGTGAAGTCACTCAGTCGTGTCCGACTCCTAACAACCCCATGGACTGCAGCCCACCAGGCTCCTCTGTCCATGGGATTTTCCAGGCAAGAGTACTGGAGTGGGGTGCCATTGCCTTCTCCAGAGTAGAAAACTAATTCCAACTTATCTTCCAATTCTGACGAAATGTTAGGAACTCCTGGAGTTCTCTGTCAAGAAAGGTTCTTAGGTCAAACCCAGGACCAACAACAACAAAAAGTACACACCATGGCTGTTGACTTTAGGTGCTGGAGGATCCATGTTGAAATGAAGCCACACATTTGCCATGACTACATTAAATCAATATATCAGTCATCAACACCTCAGTATAAATTATTTTCTCAAGTCTTTCCAATATAGACTAGATGAGAGTAGCTTTAGAGAAACAAGTATTTCCCTCAAGGAAACAGGCCTTGAGAAGAACCCTATGTAGCCTGGGATTGCGTGAAGACCCTGAAACCCAGAGATATTGAAAGGATGTTCAGAAAAAAATGAGAAAGGACTGACTCTTTCACTTATATCACAGTTTTGTCCAGCAAGCCCTGCTGCTTATCTCATTCAGGCTATATATCTTCTGTAATAGATAAAACCAGAAGCTAGATTCTTATCCAACAGCAATGGCCTATCATTACAGAATACAAAGAAATATTTTTATCACATTGTAGTTCCATATTAATTATTGCATATTACAGTAATTAAAACAATCAGGGCATTGGTGCAAGAAAATAGAGGACCCATGTTTATAAAGAAACAATTATATAATAAGGTTATATTACAAATCAGAGGAAGAGGATAGAAATTCAATAAATAAGAATGAGTCATTTTGCTAGTCACCCAGAAAAAACTAAGAAATTTAGCTTCAAAAAATATAGAACAACAAATCTGGATGAATTAAAAGTCTAAATATTTAAAAAATTAAATTTACAAAAAAAACAGGTAGAATTATATAACAGTATCTTTATAATCTTGGTTTGGGAAGGCCTTCCTAAGTAAGACCTAGAGGCCTAAAGAAAATCACTGATAGGTAAAACTACTAACAAAATTAAATATTTCTAGGATTTAAAAAATACTACCAAATTAGTGAACATATGTGTAAATATAAGTGAACAGATAGTAAAAATAAATATCGTTGCTGCTGCTGCTGCTGAGTCACTTCAGTCGTGTCCGACTCTGTGCGACCCCATAGACGGTAGCCCACCAGGCTCCCCTGTCCCTGGGATTCTCCAGGCAAGAACACTGGAGTGGGTTGCCATTTCCTTCTCCAATGCATGAAAGTGAGAAGTGAAAGTGAAGTCACTCAGTCGTGTCCGACTCAGCGACCCCATGGACTGCAGCCCACCAGGCTCCTCCGTCCATGGGATTTTCCAGGCAAGAGTACTGGAGTGGGGTGCCATTGCCTTCTCCGATAAATATCGTTATTGTAAAAGAATAACAATAAAATGTCTTCTACAGTTTACAATGTGTGCAGCATTATTACATAACAAAAATAGCAGACAAGGAAACTAAAAGTTATTTAACTGTTCCTTAGGTTCAAAAATTTAAGTAGGCCCCTCGTGACGCGGCCGGCGTGGACTGCCGCCGCCCAGCGCAGCCGTCTGCCTCCCGCCGGCCCCGTGTCACGTGTCCTCCGCGGCAGCGAAACAGGTCTGTCCCGGTGGTAAGGCACCCTGACCAAATGTTAGAGGAGGAAAGAAGTCACTTCCCCTGCTGTCAGCATCTTCCAACAGATTGAGCAAGAATATTTCGAGCACTACATAAAAGACAGTCTATCCAATCCTAAATGATGATCAGCCATGTGATTTTTTCAAGAAAGGGAATAGGGTGAATGAATCTTATCAGAAAACCAGCAATATGAATGCAGGCCCATCTCGGACTAAAGTACAACATCCCAAGAATTCCAGAAAAAGACAGAGTAAACCCCAAGTCCCCCACATTTCTTCCCAGCTGAAAAGCAGTCTCAGAGGAGGTGTCCCCCAACTGACTGCGGATAAGCTGAAGGAAAGCCTTTTCCCAGAAGGAAACCCCGAAAGGAGTGCCCTCGGCCCCAGGTATCGGGGGCTCTCAGGGAACAAGCTGTTTCTGGACTTTCAGTCCATGAAAATCATCAAAGATGCCGAGGAGGAGGACAGTGCCAGTGACCTCTCTGATTCAGGAAGGATCGCCATCCCCCCACCCCCCTCACGCCTCCTGATCTTCACCTCCGAGCGGAAGAGATTGACCCGGTTCACTTCGATCTGCACCCAGGGCAGGGCCCCACCTGGCCTGAATACTGTTACCCCGACTTCCTCCCGCCCCCGTGCAACTCCTGGGACCGGCGGGACATGGCCATGCTCCTGCACTCCGAGCGCAGGACAGAGGCTGTGCCCAAAACCGAGGGGCTCCTGGGCAAGTACGTCGCCAGGCTCGTCCAGCTCGAGTGGCTGCAGATCCAGACCATCAGTGCGAAAAAGGCAAGGTGGCCAAAGGGCGGCTGCCCACTGCCCCCGGGACCTCGGGGGCCCTGAAGAGCCCTGGGAAGAGCAAGCAGATGCCCAGCGCTCTGTCCAGGCCTCAGCAGGAAGGGCCTCTGAAGTCAAGCCCTTCACGAAAGAAGGGCTTCCCCCAGACCTCTTGATGTGCTGAGCAGTAGCCGATTATGTTCTCAGAAGCAAACCTTGGAGGTGCAGACAGAAAAGAAAAAGAAATCCAACAAGAGCTCCAGGCTGCAGCCCTGGGACTTAGCCGGTGGGGACGGTGGCCCCAAGATCGAGAGCAATGGGAACCTCCGCGCACCCCGGCCGCCAGCCGTGATCCTGGATCCCGCGGACGGCTGCAGGGCTGCCCGGGCACCAGCACACACAGGTCTTAAAAAGAAGGGAAACGTGAGTAACTGTGCTCATGCCACGATATCCAGCGAGAAAAAGCTCAAAATGAATGGAGGAAAGCAAAATACGTACAAAATCAAGAAATAACTGAGATGAGTTGCAAGAACTTGCAGATGACTCAGTATTAAAGCTCTTCCAAAAGTTGCCCTCCAGTGAATTGTAAGAGACCTCGGGTTTACTGACCTTGAAGGGGTGGACAGTTCTTTAGTCCACCCACCTCACCTCCACCCTGGCCACACAGGGTTTTTTCCAAAAAAAGAAGTCTTTAGGTAATCATACTTTGTGTTGACAGTCTTAGGCAAACTTGTAAACATCAGGCAAAGTCTGTGCCACAGAAAGAAATAAAACCACTGCTCTCTAGCGGGATTTGAGTGAACTCCACTTCTGAAACCTCAGCCACAGCATATGTGAGCTAGTGGGTATGGCTTCAAACAGTAGAGAATCCTGAGTATCTGAGACAGGGCTCTCTGCACCCTGGCCCTAAAGGATTCAAACAGAAGTTCTGGCTGTTTCACCCCAGGGGAAGCTTGGGCCCTTCCTCAACAGCATCTATTTTGAGCAAAGTCATTTATCACTAAGTTTCCTGCTCTTGGGAGACAGTGGAATCTAGGGCTTTCACGCACTTTCCCTAACATAGGTTTTGTTTTAAGAAGGCCTTTTAGAGGTGGTGTGAAGTCAATTTTTTGTATTCTGTCAGCATGCAGACTTCATCCCAGTGGAGGTTGGTGGGTCTAAGCGTGGTTGTTGGCAAGTGGTGGGAGGAAGAATGAAATGTTGACACCTGGAATTCCTGGCAGGTGGCATCTCTGAAGAGGTGCCACAGGTAAACCACCTTTTAGAGTTTGCAAATGCAGCACCTATAATCAGACAGATACACACGGAACCACTTTGAGTGGAACCCTTATTACATTCCTGATTTGGGACCTGGCTCCTCTCTGTTGTAAAATGACAATCTGTCTTCATTTGCAAGAGCAGGACTTCATAATCTTGCTTTATAATCATGGGGGGAGCATGATTAAAGTTACTGAATGAATGTCTTCACATCCTTACATGGCCCTGTGGCTTCCTGAGCTTCCTAAATGCTTCTTATTTAACTGCTGTTAAGTCACAAAGACAGAAGGCAGGAGGAGAAGGGGACGACAGAGAATGAGATGGTTGGATGGCATCACTGACTCGATGGACATGAGTTTGAGCAAGCTCCGGGAGTTGGTGATGGACAGGGAAGCCTGGCATGCTGCAGTCCATGGGGTCACAAAGAGTCGGACATGACTGAGCAACTGAACTGAACAGAAGTCACATCTACTTGTCCCTATGGTTGTATGTGGAGATTGCTCTTGATATTATTGTAAAAATCTTTAAAACCTTTGGTTGACAATTCTTGATGTACAGTATGTTTTAATGACTATAGCTAATTTTATTCCTTCAAATGATTCTTCTATTTTTGTTTATATATATGTTTCTGTTTTTCATCTTTGGGGCAAATGAAAAACTTGGCACATTTCATTTGAAAATATTTACCAACTGGCAGACTTTTCACCCAGCAATTCAGTGTCATCCAAGTCACTGTTTAACTTACCATAAAGACAGGATGCATTTATACATAATTAAAATAATAGGCCAAAACTGAATATTAAGATGCCATATGAAAATCTGATCTTAATCGTATTGAACAACAAAAATGTTGATGGTAAAAAAAAATTTAAGTAGACATGTAACATGCAATTTGAAGACTTGAATTTTAGAGATAAAAGCTATAATGTCTCAGAGAAACATAAACTGGATAGGATCAATAGAGAATTAGAAAAGGTAGGGTAAAAAATTAGTTAACTTGAACATATCCCAGTAGAGACAGTTAAAAATGAATCACACAGAGAAAAAGGGAATTCCAAAATGAAAGAAGGAAGAGAGAAAGAAAAGAACACCCACGTTATCCACCTAGTAAGTACGTAATTGGGATCTCAGAAGAATACAAAAAACAGGAAAGGGAGAGAAATTTTTTTGAAGAGATAACAGTCAAATAGTTTCTAAACTTGATGAAAATTATAAACCTACAGATCCAAGAAGTTCAAAGAAATAGAAATGCAAGAAATATAAAGAAACTATGCCAAAGTGCATTATAATCATATTACTTAAAGCCAGTGATAAATAGAAAATCTAAAATCAGCTGGATTTAAAAAAACATGTTACCCACAGAAAACATAATGTTCAAAGAAAAGGGTGAACACAGATTCCTCACCAGAAACAGTGCAGGTAAGAAAACAGTGGAGCAAAATCTTTAAAGCACTAAAAGAAAGAAAATTATTAACCTATATTTTATACCAAGTGAAAATAGTTTTCAAAAGTTAAGGCAAAATAGGCTTTTAGAGACAAAGTAGCTGAATGAATTTATCATGAACAGATCCATATTACAAGAAATGTTAAAGAATGTGCTTCAGGCGGAAGGTAAATGATACCAGATGGAACTATGGATCTACACAAGTAAGAGCACTGAAAGAGATGCTATGTTAATAAATACGTGACATTTTTATTATTCTTTATATATCTTTAAACAATAATAGTTGACTCCTAACAGGCATGGGGTTTCTTTTTGGAGTGATGAAAATGTTCTGAAATTAGATAGTATTGAAGTTTGTACAAACTTGTGAATATTCTAAAAACCACAGAGTTGTAAGCCTTAAATGGTAAATTTTATTGTACGTGAACTACATCTCAATTTAAACAATAAAAATTTTAAATAGTTGATTAAATAAAAGTTATAATGTATAGTAGGATTTATAAAATATGTAAAGGAAAAATACATGACAATAATACATCCTAATTCTCCCCCAAATTGATCTATAGATTCAACAGATTGCCATTCAAAATTTCAGCAGGATATCTGTGAAGAAACTGATAGACAAACTCTAAAATTTATATGAGGTGCAAAGGACCCAGAAGAGCCAAAACAATTTTGAAAAGGAAGAGCAAAGTTGGAGGACTATATACCTACCAAAATACAAGCATTTTTATAATTGAAAATACCCACTATTGAAAAGGATATAGAGTAACAGAATGGTATTTTGGGGAGAACACATTGCATACCTTGTGATCCAGCAATTTCACTCCTCGTTCTATATCAACAGGAATACATGCACTCGTGCCCCAGGATGTATGTACAAACACTCCTAGAGCAGATTCGTTACTGCTAAACATAATAACCAAAATCTGGAAACAACCCAAGTATATAGATTCACACAATGAATTTCAAGCAACCATGATAAAAGGCATGGATAAATCTCCAGCATAATGTTGACTGAAAGAGGTCAGACATTTCTCATGAATAATTCCATGAAGTTCAAAAGTGGCTAAGTAACCCATGCTGTTTATAGATGCCTACTTATATGGAAACATGTAGAGAACATCAAAGAGATCATTGCCTCCAGATCTAGAGGCTATTGGTTCTCTTTAGTGAGGAAGGAAAGAAAAGGGAAGGAGTGGGCCCCCGGAGAACTTCAAGGCACTGGCGATGCTCACTTGTTTAGGTAAGGGTTGCTGCTGCTGCTAAGACGCTTCAGTCATGTCTGACTCTGTGTGACCCCATAGACGGCAGCCCACCAGGCTTTCCAGTCCCTGGGATTCTCCAGGCAAGAACACTGGAGTGGGTTGCCATTTCCTTCTCCGATGCGTGAAAGTGAAAAGTGAAAGTCAAGTCGCTCAGTCCTGTCCGACTCTTAGCGACCCCATGAACTGCCTCCCAGCAGGCTCCTCTGTCCATGGGATTTTCCAGGCAAGAGTGCTGGAGTGGGGTGCCATAGGTAAGAGTTACCTAGCATCAATTTTATAACAATTTTTAAACTTTTACATTTTAAGCACATTTTCATAAGAAAGACATTTCAAAATAGAAATGCTTAGGGTGAAAAATATCCCTTTGTTTTTATGGTAATGGAATTTGGGTTGTGACTATGTATTGAATTTGCTCTCTTTATTCCAAACAGATTAAAATATTTCACTCCATACAATTCTATAGTATGTGTGTTTTTAAGAAAAGATTATTATTTAAGACAATGCATTATTTTCCAGTTAAGGCAATAATTTGTGAACCTTAGGGAATGAAAGATTCTGGTATTTCTGAAAGTGAATAAAAGTGCATAAAATGATAGAAAATGGAACTTGAATCAATAAAGAAGAAATACCTCCTATTCTCAGCCAGTTTAAAACCTGTGGAAGAGCAGTGGTAAAGAACAAACAATTCTTATGCCTCTTTCTTTACTCAATCAAATACACTTAAGCTCTTTCCAGGAGTATAATGTAAATATGAGTAATGGAATTGATTTTTTATCAAACATACAAGAATAAATCAGATGAGTTCTATTTCCTTCAAGGTATTCGTCTCAGGAAGTTAGACACTTTTTCCAATGAAGCTTTTATTAATGCAAACATTTTGGCATATCCCTTGGAGAATTGCCTTTAGAGTCTATGGCATTCTTTTAATAACCTCCAGGATGGTAAATTCACCTTTTGAGAATGAACTAAGAGAGTTATTTGGATCCACGCCTGATAAATAACATAAGTAAATTCACTCATTCAGAGTGTATTGATTTGATCCCAAAATTGAAATATGGCTCTAAAGGAATGGCACCAGCTTTAACGGAAATTCCCAAAGAAAAATTCTTTCCAAAGAATAATCTGAGCAATGACAGAATTATTTAAATGTGCTTTGTATCCTAAGTAAGCACTTTGGAGACAAGTACCTTCTCCATTCACTTATTCAGCAAATGTTTACTGAAGTCCTTCTGTGCACCAAGCATTGTTCCACAGATTCTCCTGGGATAGGGCACAGAACACAGTGAAAAACACACACACACACACATACACACACACACACAAACCTGCCCTCACAGTGGCTTATTTGAATATATGTTTATTACTTTGGCCACCAGATACGAAGAGCCAACTCATTGGAAAAGACCCTGATGCTGGGAAAGATTGAAGACATGAGGATAAGGGGATGATAGAGGATGAGATGGTTGGATGGCATCACCAACTCAGTGAACATGAGTTTCAGCAAACTCCGGAAATCGTGAAGGACAGGGAAGCTTCCAGGAAGCCAGGAAGCTTCAATTCACGGGATGGAAGAGTCAGACACGACTTAGCGACTGAACAACAACAATTTGCTGCAAAATTTACAGTTGCACTTTTACCTTCTGAATTTGTGTATTTAATTGATTATAACGAACATCTCTGCATCGTCTTTAAGATATGGTTAGTATTTAGTAGGTCTTCTGAGAGCAGTTTTGAATTTAAATCTCCTTGTCCAACACAATGCTATAAACATGCAGATGATAAATTTCCAAACTGCTTTGCCAGGGGACGATCAAGAGTTGCTTATATTAAATTTCTGAGCTTTTAGTAAAGAAATGAAGCAGATGATAAAATATATATATATATATGTTGTGATCTGGCGGGGTGGGGCTTGACAAGACTAATTTTAAAAACTCACTACTGCGTTCGTAAAATATAAGGATATGGTAAGTTCGATCGAGCCAAGTAGGGAAAGATTTGGTCAAGGAGGTTTCCTGATTGTGTGCAACCTTGCTGCTGCTGCTGCTGCTGCTAAGTCGCTTCAGTCGTGTCCGACTCTGTGCGACCGCATAGACAGCAGCCCAGCAGGCTCCCCCATTCCTGGGATTCTCCAGGCAAGAACACTGGAGTGGGTGTGTGCAACCTTACGGAGAGGATTTTCCAAGGTGCCCAGGGAAGAGACCATCCCACTGGTCTAGTAGTTCGTAACTCAGAAGCTAAAAACCCGAAGTGCAACTGGGACAGGATGGCAGCAGTGGAAATGAGTGGCTCTACACCTCAGGCTCTGAAGAAGTTGACAGACTAACCAAAGTCTGGGGAGTCCCCACCCCCAGCTCCACAGCTGCCGCCGCCAGCACCTCATCATTCTTAATCCAACCTCATCAGAAACTTCTTGTTCCATTTTTAAAGTGAATAGGAAAGGCTCCGCTGAAACACTCAAACGTCGTTGCCCCAGCCTCTCCGCAAAGAGGCTCAGAGTTTCGTTTACCAACGTTTTGGGCACTGTGTTTTAGCGAAATCTGCAGTGAGGAGGAAATCAGTTAAGAATCCGGAATCTCTGCAGGCTTCTCGAGCCCCAGGCCTGCGGGGTTCTCGCCCGCTGAGGCCGCGGGAGGAGCCGGGCGCACTGGCGCCTGCGCACCGCTCGCGGAGGCCCGCGCAGCAGCACCTCCGCCCCCTCTACGCTGGCGCCGCGCCCAGCCTCGCGCTCGCATCCCCGCCGCGGCGTTCTGCTTCCCGTTTTCTAATCTAAGTGCTTTTTAATTAGCCTGCATCGCTTCTCCAGGTTGACTACAACGTTATGGGCTCCTTGCCCACCTGGCACACCCAGAGCCACATCCTTCCGCAGATCAAGCCCACCGGTTCAGTTCTTCAGTCATCCATACATTTAAAGTGCTTGTGCATACTTAGCGACTCCATGGATTCTGTTTACATTTGTCCCTCGAGTCCAGCACCTTTGTGCTTTTGTCCGGCATGATTTTATTTCTTGCGAAATCTCTTAAATATTTTCAACACTATGTATTTGTTGGGGGTGGTCGGGGTGGGGTTGGTAACATGCCTGTATACCGAGAAAGCAAAAATATAATCTGTATGCCGAATTTGGAATTGATTTTAGATTCAAAACCAGAGGTTTGGAAAGGGGATGCGTTTTTCACATCTTTATTGTTTTATTATTTTATTTGTTGAAGTTGTCTCTGTAACTTGCAGTTACAAATGTTATAATTTGTAATTCATTTATTTAATTAAAAACTAAAAATGGTTTCTTTCTGGAGGAAGAGAATCGAAGTATGGGCAGGACCTGTCATGATCCAAAGGGCCTTCCCCTCCTGGGAAGCTCCTCCCTGCCTTCCCACAAGTCTACTGAGAAACGCCCACTTACTGCCTCCCGCCTGCCCCATGGGGCCTCTTACCTACACTCCAACAGAGCCCAGAGATGCAGCAGGCATGTTCTACAGTGCAGAGGCCTGAGTTTTTGCTGAGCCTTGTCAGGAGAATAGACACACACACACAAAACACACACACAAAAAAACATACACAGAGAGTTAGTCCCTTAAAAGCAGGAAACTTGTCTTTGGAGTAATAATCATCTTTCTCGGTGCACTTCCCCCCAACTCCTGGGACAGGAGGTGCTCTATAGTGCCTAAGCAGTGAACTAATTGATTAATTTCTGATGAAGGAACAAATGAATGGTGAAAGATTAAAGAACATGCAGCTTATTCCACTAACACATATCTTATTAAGCATCTATTGTGTATATGGAGGCACTGTGCTGGTAGCAATCTTTGCCATTGAAGAGCTTACAAATTCACTGGGAAGCAGACAAGTAGTAATATGTAGTTGAGTGTGCTTTGTTAAGTAGCCCGGATGCTTTCACAACACAGAAAGAAGGGTCTGGACTCAGACAGAGAGGGGAAAGCTGAAGGGGGCCATAAACTGAAGATCCAACAAGAGAACATGAAGTATAAGGCCAAGAAATGAGGACCAAGAAGAAAGGAAAGAGTTCTGCTTTCAGTTAGGCTGTTAAAGGTCTCGTGACAAAGAGGGATGAGCTTTTTTCATGCGAGAATAGGGTAGCTGCTTGGTTCCTGGGAGCAGAGCAGGTAAAGACACCATCTGTTGTAGGACCTGGTGAGTGTAATAAGGAACCATCTGGGCTGTTAACAGCAATGCCTGAGCTGGCATGTGGATTGGAACAAGGAGGAGCCCAAAAGACTCATGGCCCATCTATTCTTCTCCATGGGACCTTCACAGGATGCAAAGCTGTAGAACGCTGAGGACCTGTGGCTGAGCACAGAGACCTTCAGGGGAATGGAAAGCTGCAGGCAGAACTCAATGGCAAGGGGAAGCTCACAAACTCCTGGGTGCTTAGATCTCAAGCTACTGGAGGAAGGAGCCAGAATCCACTTGCAGAACCACCCAGAAACCACTGATAAACTGAACTGACATGTGTGCAACCCAGCCCTACTCATCTCAGCTCAGGTGCACCAAAGAGACCACCCTCATCCTAGTGGTACAGAAGGAGGGGCCACTGCTCTTCTGGGCAAATATTATCTACATCAGTCTTTCCTGTTTACACCCAGGAGCCAGCATATAAATATAAGACAATGGAAATATAAGACAATGGAAAATGTGACCCACAATAGTACCTCTCTCTGGATAAAGACTCTTTTGACGAAACGTTAGTCTTTGCCAGTCTTCTCTGAGTCCTCTTTTCAACTACGCTTTGCCTTTGGGTTCTGTCCTTGGCTCCTTTCGTCCAGATTTTAACAAGAATCCTTTCAGGTCAGTTCAGTAAAAATCCCCCTCCTTTGACATCTGACAAGATTCCTCACAGCCCCCTATGGGTTTTAGTTTTCTCATCTTTAGCGTGAGCTCTTGGACCCCATGGTTTTATCCCTGCTGCTTTGTCAGTGCACAATAGTAAACCTATAATAAAGAGAACATAAATTGAATTTCAGGAATGGGCCACTTTGAAAGGAAGGAAAACTTTTCAAATGTGAAAACAATGTAGAGTTTTGGATACTACCAGAGCAAATGGTTTTAAAACCATACTCTTCATTAAATCCAGAAACCACTGATAAACTGAACTGATTGTTGTTATGTATCAACAACAAAAAAAGGAATTTCTCAAAGTCTTACAGTTGACCTTTGAACAACACCGGGGTTAAGGGCACCAATCACCATGCAGTTGAAAATCCACATATAACTTTCTAGTTGGCCCTTCATATCCATGGTTCCACATCTGTGAATTCAACCAACAGCAGATCACATACTATTGCAGCATCTATTGAAAAAAAATCCCCATACAAGTGGACCCATGCAGTTCAAATCCCTGTTGCTCAAGGGTCAACTAAATTCTTTAAAAATAAAATTAACACAAAGTTCTTAGAATACATAGTCTTGCTGTAGTATGTGGTAATTAAAACTAAATTTCCCTTTAGCAAACAGAAATGCAAATATGATAACCTTTGAATTACTTGCTGACAATTTTAACAAAATAACCAGGTACACCTTCAGGCTTTCAATTTGGATAAGGATGAGTGAAGACAAATCTGCCAGTGGCTTAAGTTTTTCTGAATAAAAATATGGACTAGGAAAAAAGAATGTGACTTGTCTAGTGAAATAAATAAATATTAGCCTTGAATATATACAGTAAAGGGAGATTTTAAGAAATCACTAATAGGAAGGTTGGGAAAAAATAATAAGATTGCCTCTTTTGTGAAATTCTCTATGTAATCTCAAAACTCTGGATAAGAAGAATTAGAGGTAGTCAGTCAATCACATACCCTGTAGGTGGGAGAGTAAATAAGACTGTTGTTCTGAAATGCAATCTGGCGATATAGATCAACCACCCTAAACATCTCTATATATATCATGTGAACCAGAAACTTTACATTTAAGAATTTAGCCTAAGGAAGTAGATAATTGATAGAAAGATAGATAAATATAGATCAATGGATAAATAGAAATAGATATAGAGTCTTTATAGATAATAGAAAATGTTTCACACAAGGTTCTTTAAAACAGTGAAAACTTGAGAGACAACCAAAAAGTCCAACAATAAGGAACTGGTTAAATGTATCTACAAATCATCAGAATTTTGATCTACATTATTGACATATATAGGCCTCACATATTAATCACAATAAGGGGATCTTCAGTGGAAAAAAAATTAAGTGTAAATGTAATCTATGTAATCTAATTGAATGTAGAGCATTTCACTGTATTTAATTTTACCTCAAAAAAGAAAGAAAAAATATTGTACTTCAGTTTAAGACATGTTTAAACCGTTTAAAGACTAAGTTACTACTATCTGCAGTAACTTAAATTACTAATATATTTAAAATGCTTCCAGAAAACACATGGATTGATAAATGAGCATAAAGATGGTTATATATTAAGATGTATGTCATAGCAATACAACAAAATCATAATTGCGAAAAAATAAACCTATACAGTAGCAGTCCACTTTGGTTATGTATATGTTTAAAATTATATAGCAATTCTGAGAGAAGAGATCAGTTTCAGGCAGGTAATTCAGAGGCAGCAGCAAAGGTAAAACTAATACCTGGCTTAACTTCTTAATTAATTGTGGGGACAGAAGTGGAGGTCATAAGATAGCACTTAAATTGTTGTTCAGTCTCTAAGTCATGTCCAACTCTTTGCAGCCTCATAGACTGCAGCATACCAGTCTTCCCTGTTCGTTATTATCTCCAGAAGTTTGCTCAAATTCATGGCCATTGCATTACTACTGCCATACAATCATCTCATCCTCTGCTGCCCGCTTCTCCTTCTGCCCTCAATCTTTCCCAGCATCAGGGTCTTTCCAATGAGTCAGCTCTGCACATCAGATAGCCAAAGTATTCGAGCTTCAGCTTCAGCTTCAGTTCTTTTAATGAATATTCAAGATTAATTTCCTTTAGGATTAACTGGCTTGATCGCCTTTCTATCCAAGGGACTCTCCAGTGTGTTCAACACTATAATTCAAACAAGCATCAGTTGTTCAGTTCTCTGGCTTCTTTACGGCCCAACTCTCACATCCATACATGACTACTGGAAAAACCATAGCTTTGACTATATGGACCTTTGTCAGCAAAGTTATGTCTCTGCTTTTTAATATGCTGTCTAGGTTTGTCATAGCTTTCCTTCCAAGGAGCAAGTGTCTTAATTTAATGGCTGCAGTCACCATCCACAGGTCCCCATGAGGAGCCCAAGAAAATAAGATCCACCACTGTTTCTACTTTTTCCTCATCTATTTGCCTTGAAGTGATGGAACTGGATGCCATGATCTTAGTTTTTTGAATGTTAAGTTTTAAGCCAGTTTTTTCACTCTCCTCTTTCACCCTCATCAAGAAGCTCTTTAGTTCCTCTTCCTTTTCTGCCATTAGAGTATCATCTGCATATCTGATGTTGTTGTTATTTTTCCCTGCAATCTTAATTCTCAGCTTGTGATTCATTCAGCCTGGTATTTTCCTTGATATACTCTGCATATAAGTTAAATAAGCAGGGTGACAATATACAACCTTGATGTACTCCTTTCCCACTTTTGATCCAATCTGTTGTTCCATGTCTAGTTCTAACTGTTGCTTCTTGACCTGCATACAGGTTTCTCTGGAGACAGGCAAGGTAGTCTTGTAGTCCCACTTCTTTAAGAATTTTCCACAGTTTGAGTTCAGCAACCCCAGAACCCTTCTAGAGCCCTCCCAGCCCCAGGATACTCATTTGGGAGGTCACAGGACAGCTCTGTCCAAGTCCTCATTTCACAGATAGGAAAACTGAGTCCCTGTATGTTCCAAGGACATGAAGGGAAGTAAAGATGGAGGCCACATGTTGTAGCTCCAGTGCAGTACTCTCCACATCACCCAGAACGAGTAATAAGACAGTTTTCTAGAGAGAAAGGAGGAGGAGAGCTCTGCATATAAGCTCAATAGAGCAGTCAGAGAACAGTCCCTGTGGAAGACAGAAACGGAAGTGGGCTTGGGAGACTTATGGCAAGGATTTGCCTTGAGGCTGATGCGTGCTGGAGAGGCTAGAATTGGCAGTCCTCATGACTGAGCAACTTCACTTTCCCTTTTCACTTTCATGTATTGGAGAAGGAAATGGCAACCCACTCCAGTGTTCTTCCCTGGAGAATCCCAGGGATGGGGGAGCCTGGTGGGCTGCCGTCTATGGGGTCACGCAGAGTTAGACACAAGTGAAGTGACTTAACAGCAGCAGCAGCATGAGGAGCAAAGCCAGGTTGCCATCAGGAAACATTTCAGATAAATTGTCCAGGGTGATTTCAAAAGGAAGGGAAACCAATCTCCAAGATTCCAGTGACGTGCTATGGTTTATTTTCCAGCTTCCCTGGTAGCTTAGTTGGTAAAAATCCACCTGCAATGCAGGAGACCCTGGGTCAGAAAGATCTGCTGGAAAAGGGATAGGCTACCCACTCCAGTATTCCCAGGCTTCTCTAGTGGCTCAGCTGGTAAAGAATCCACCCACAATGCAGGAGACCCCTGTTCGACTCCTGGGTTGGGAAGATCCCCTGGAGAAAGGAAAGGCTATCCACTCCAGTTTTCTGCCCTGGAGAATTCCATGGACTGTATAGTCCATGGAGTCACATTTTCCAAAACTAAATAAATGCTCAGTTTCATACCTTAAAAATGTATATATATATATGTATGTATGTATAAGATCCAATTTTTCTCATATGTCTTTCTTTAAAAGTTGAGGTTACGAAAGTAGGGTGAAGAGAGTGAGCCTGTAATCCTAAATCAGAGTGTTGAGAGCCTATATCTAAAAGTATTTTCTTCTTTTTACTTCTCTATTTTTTGTATGTTTATACTATACATGTATATTTCTTTCAAATTGGGAAAATAAAATTATGGCAGAGACAGCCGGTTCCTTTCCATATGGTCACCCCTTCTTCCTTGATGAAAGAACCCTCATATTTTATGTGGGTTCATTACTAGGCAACCATAAGAGTCTTTAAACAGTCTCCCATTCACTTTGGTGTGGCCTCAAGACTAAATTTTGAAGCACAGACAAGTGAAAATGTCATATAGTACTTCTAGGAGGGAGCACGCCTTTCTAAGAATGGAAATAATACATGGCAGAGAAGGAAACTGGGTCTCTGACAATGTGGCACCACTCCCAAATCCTGGAACACTCACTTCTAGGATTCATGGGAGAAAAATAAAATGCATCTTGATTTAAGCCATTATTTTTCAGATCTGTTTTGCTAAATTTATGTCTAACTCATATAAAAAGGTCCATTTTGAGAAAGTTTAAAAAATCATCAGAGCTCTTTGCAATCTGAACCCATTGACATTTAGGCTTAACACCTCCAAATAAAATGATAACAGAAGAGCTCAGATCAAGATGGCAGAGTAGGAAGCTCCTGAGCTCACCTCTTCCCACAGACACACCAAAATCACAACTGCATATAGAACAACTCTCTGAGAACAACCTGAGGACTAACAGAACATATTTTCTACAACTAAGGATGAAAAGGCCATATCAAGACAGGTAAGCAGGGCAGACACACAACCTGGTAAGAATCAATAACCTTGGTGCAATGTTCAGTTCAGTTCAGTAGCTCAGTCATGTCCAACATTTTGTGACCCCACAGACTGCAAAACACCAGGCTTCCCTGTTCATCACCAACTCCTGGAGCTTGCTCAAACTCATGTCCATCTCGTCAGTGATGCCATCCAACCATCTCATCCTCTGTCATCCCCTTCTCTTCCTGCCTTCAATCTTTCCCAGCATCAGGGTCTTTTCCAATGAGTCAGTCCATCACATCAGGTGGCCGAAGTATTGGAGCTTCAGTTTCAGTATCAGTCCTTCCAATGAATATTCAGGATTGATTTCCTTCAGGATTGACTCCTTGCAGTTCAAGGGACTCTCAAGAGTCTTCTCCAACACCACAGTTCAAAAGCATCAATTCTTCAGCACTCAGCTTTCTTTGTGGTCCAACTCTCACATCCATACACGACTACTGGAAAAACCGTAGCTTTGACTAGATGGACCTTTGTTGGTAAAGTAATGTCTCTGCTTTTTAATATGCTGTCTAGGTTGGAGAATCCCAGGGATGGGGGAGCCTAGTGGGCTGCCATCTATGGGGTCACACAGAGTCGGACACGACTGAAGTTACTTAGCAGCAGCGGCAGCAGTTGGTCATAGCTTTTCTTCCAAGGAGCTAGCGTCTTTAAATTTCATGGTTGCAGTCACTATCTGCAGTGATTTTGGAGCCCCCCAAAATTGTCTGTCACTGTTTCCACTATTTTCCCATCTATTTGCCATGAAGGGATAACACTGGATGCCATGAACTTAGTTTTTTGAATGTTGAGTTTTAAGCCAGCTTTTTCACTCTCCTCTTTCACTTTCAAGAGGCTCTTCAGTTCCTCTTCACTTTCTGCCATAACGGTGGTATCGTCTGCCTACCTGAGGTTATTGATATTTCTCCCAGCAATCTTGATTCCAGCTTGTGCTTCATCCAGCCGGGTGCAATGTAGCAGGAGGAATATCATGATGGCAGGAGGTCCACCCTGATGAGCGAGGGGTCTGAGCCCATGAAGGCTCCCCAGTCTAGAGGACCTGCACCAGGAAGATGAACCCCCACAACGTGTGGCTTTGAAAACCAGTGGGGTTTACATCCAGGAGAGCCAGAGGGCTCTGGGAAATGGAGACTCCACTTGTGAAGATCTTATGCACAAGCTTATTCATTCCAAGTCCCAGCACCTAAGTAGCAGCTTGAAAAGTGCCTAGGTCAGAAAAGGAGATTCAATGACTGATTTTAGGGTATGCAGCACAGGGGCAGGGACTGGGTGGCACTTTCTCCAGGGATGGAACCACTGGAAGATGCCATTTCTGTCATTTTCCATCAGCCTAGCAAACACTGTGCACCTGCCCCATGCTTCCCCTGAACACCAGCACTGCCCACCCCAGCCACTTCAGTTGGCCCCTCTAAAGCAGCCCCCACCAGCCCCACCCCACAGACAACGCCATCTAATACCAGGGCCACTTCAAAGTCAGTTTTGCTCTGGGAGGGCCAGCGCCACACAGCAGTGTGCCCTAAAGAGTTGTGACCAGGCCTCATAGCCAGCCAGGATAGATAATAGCTCTACCCACAAGTCTGCCCATAGCAGTTCTGGCCAATTAAAACAACAAAAAGGAAGGAAATCCAAAGAAAAGAAGATAGTTTAAGGGGCTGCTGGGACATCACCAGGGATACTAACATTCACACTATAGTGATCCTAAAAGGAGAAGAGAGAGAAAGGAACAGAAAAGCTATTTGAAGAGATAATAGCTGAAAACTTTCCTCACCTGGCAAAAGAAACATATATCCAAGTCTGGGAAGCACATAGAGTCCAGACAAGATGAACCCAAAAAAACCTACACCAAGATACATTTTAATAAACTGTCAAAAGATAAAAAGAGACCATTAAAGGCAGAAAAAAAAATTACTTAATGCAAGGCAATTCCATAAAATTCTCAGCTGATTTTTCCAACAGAAACTTTATAGGCCAGAGGCATAATACATTCAAAGTGCTAAAAGGAAAAGCCCTACAATCAAGAATACTGTGCCACAAAATGATACTTGGCAAGTTTATCAGGCATCCCAGAAGAGTAAAAGCTAATGGAGTTGATCAGTACTAACCTGGCCTTACAAGAAGTGCTCAAGGAACTTCGGAAGAGGCTGTAACTGGAAACCAGAATGTTACGAAAGAAAAAGTTTCATTGAAAAGGTAAACACATACTACAGATAGTGGATCACTCCTCAATAATGGCAGCAAGAAGGTTAAAAGACAGGAGTAGTAAAATCATCTGTAGCTAAAATAATTAGTTAAGCAATATGCAAAATAAAATGATACAAAGTATGACAGAAAAAATATAAAACATGGGTGGGAAGGTAAAAATAAGAGTGCTTTTAGAATGCATTCAAACTTAAAAAGCCATCAACTTAAAATAGACTGCTATATACATAGACTGTTACAAATAAAACTCATGATAACCATAAACTGAAAACATAACAGATAAACAAAAAGAGAGAGAGAGAAAGGAATACAAGCATAACACTAAGGAAAGTTATCAAATCACAGGATAGGTGAACAAGAGAAGAAAGGAACAGAGAGCTATAAAAACAAACAAAAAACAACAAAATGGCAGTAAGTACATACCTATCAATAATCACTTTAAATGTGAGTGAGCTAAGTGCTTCAAACAAAAGAAATAGCTGAATGGATCAAATAAAGAGGATCCATAAATATCTGCATACGAGAGACCCACTTCAGACGTAAAGTTACCCACACCTTGAAAGTAAAGGGATGAAAAAAGATATTCTACACAATGGGAATGAAAAGAAAATTAGAGTAGCAATACTTACATCAGATAAAATACTTTAAAATAGGATCTGTAACAAAAGACAAAGAAGGACATTGCATTACAATAAAGAAACAATCTGACAAGAGGCTATAACACTTGTAAATAGCTATGACTCAACATGTGCTTGAGCGCTAAGTCACTTTAGTTGTGTCCAACTCTGTGCGACCCCATGGACTGTAGCCCACCAGGCTCCTCTGTCCATGGGGTTCTCTAGGCAAGAATACTGGAGTGGGTTGCCATGTCCTCCTCCAAGTGATCTTCCCAACCCAGGGATCGAACTTGCATCTCTTAAGTCTCCTGCATTGGCAGGTAGGCTCTATACCACTAGCGTCAACTGGGAAGCCCATAACTCAACATAGGTATACCTAAATAAGAAAATATATCTAAAGCAAATATTAACAGACATAGAGGGAGCTATTGACAATCCCCTGCAATTCAGTAGGGGACCTTAATGCCTCACTTACATTAATGAGTAGGTCATCAATACAAAAAAGTAATAAAGAAAATTTGTCCTTAAACAAGACATTAGACCAGATGAATTTAATACAGATATAGAGAGCATTCTACCCTAAAACAGAAGAATACACTTTTTTTTCAAATACACATGAAACATTCTCCAGGAAGAATACATATTAAGTTACAAAATAAGTCTCATAAATTTAAGAAGACTGAAATCTTAAAAAACTTATTTTCAAACCACAAAGGTATGAAACTAGAAATCAACTACAAGGAGAAAAATGGAAAAAGAACAAGCACATGGAAGCTAGCAACATGCTTCTAAACAACCAATTGGATCTAGCTAAAAAGACCAGCTAAAAAGACCTTGCTGAAGAAATCAGCGAGGAAATTTAAAAATAGTTGGAGACAAATGAAAATGGAAACAGATCTATGGAACAGAAAATGGAAATTGGAAAACAGAAAATGGAAACAAATCTATGGATGCAGCAAAACCAGTTGTCAGAGGGCAGTTTATAGCAATATAGGCCTACTTCAGAAAACATGGAAAAATCTCAGATAAACAATCTAATCTTACACCTAAAGGAAATAGAAAAAGAAGAATAAACAAAGCCCAGTTAGTTGAAAAAGAGAAATACTAAATATCTGACTNGTCAGAGGGCAGTTTATAGCAATATAGGCCTACTTCAGAAAACATGGAAAAATCTCAGATAAACAATCTAATCTTACACCTAAAGGAAATAGAAAAAGAAGAATAAACAAAGCCCAGTTAGTTGAAAAAGAGAAATACTAAATATCTGACTGGAAACAGAGACTTTAAAAAATTTAAAAGATCAATGGACTAAGAGTTGGTTCTTTGAAAAGATAAAACTGATAAACCTTTAGCCAGACTCATCAAGAAAATAAAAGAGAGGGTTCAAATAAATAAAAAATGAAAGAAAAATTATAACCAATATCATAGAAATACGAAGGATCATAGAGATTATTATAAACAATAGTTATAAAAATGTCACAAATAATAAAAGCTCATGACTCACAGGTGAATTCTACCAAACATTAAAAAAATGTTAACTCTTATCCTTCTTAAACTATCATTAAAAAATTAAAGAGGATGGTTCCAAATTCATTTTAAATGGTCAGCATTACCCTGATACCAAAATCAGATAAAGACATTACCAAAGAAAAGAAAAAATTACATGATGGTATCCCTGGTGAATATAAATGCAAAAATTCTCAACAAAATGTTAGCCAACCAAATACATTACAATAAAAAGAGCATATACATGGTCAAGTAAGATTTTTTTCTAGAGATTCATAGATGTTTCAAAATCCACAAATAAATGTGATACAATACATTAACAAAAGAAAGGGTTAAAGATTATATGCAATAGATGCAGAAAAAGAACAGAGAACAGTGCAGAATGTAGAGAAAAGAGAATACAGTACATTGTAAAGAAGCTCTACCAAAAAGTGGTTTTCATCAGTTAAAAGGATTTTCAACTTCGACAATAGAAAATCTTATAATCTGATTTAGAGGACAAAATGTTAAAACTATCTGTTTATAAAATGACAACAGAAAGAATTTTGAAGTTTGTACACACACAGCCTTTCCACAGAGATCTGCTGCCCCAGTGTGAGGTGCTCAGTGCTTCCCTGTGTGTGAAGTCTGTGGCAGGGCTGGGAATCAAGCCCAGGTATCAGACAGACCCAATTCTGCTACTACATTTCCACAGCTACTATTGGTATTAGCATCTCCCAAGAATGGAGCAAAGAGAATGAAAGCTTGGGTCACACAGTTGGAATATGTGATGGATCTAGCTAAAAAGACCAGCCAGGGATAGGAAAAGGTGAAAAGGAATAGGATCAGGACCAGGAAAGTACAAAACAAAGCCTCACAAAGAAGCCATAAAGAGAGACTTAGTGAAAAAACCATATCAACAGGGCTGTGCTTCAAATTGTGTGGTCTAGACTATGACTCCCAGACACGTGGGTCCCTAATAAGAGCTGTGTTTGTGATGCAAACTGGCATGTCAGCCAGGAGGAGCAGTTTAGAAAAGCTACTGATCACCTGTTGGCTGGCAATTAGAAATAAAACAATCGTAAGTAATGTTACATTTGTATTTTGTCTGAATGGCATTTATATTGCTTTAGTTCAGAAGTCTAAACTCTAATTAAGCAATCCACTCTAAATATGGAGGTCCCATATTAAGAGTTTCATAGTCAATAAGCTTCAAAAACATTAAGCAAAGATAATCATTTTGCTAAAAGACCTCTCAGAGCCTTCACTATGCTAATGTACATGGTAATGACCAAGAGACAGATATAGTCAACTCCATTTTATCAGAGGACACTTTTTAAAGGAGAGCAGCATCTCACTAGACAGTGTATCACAATTTAAATTTTGTGAAATACTTAAGAGTGTGAAGAAAAAAATGCAAGCTTTCTTCAGAGCTCACTCTGTGTAAAAATAATAATGATAATTTAAAATCATCATAAGTACCTGAAGATGCCTGTGCTTTGCAAACACATAGGTCACAGGGCTTCTCAGAAGAAAAAGTGCAAAACTCATCTTCTTATTGAAAATTGGAAAAGGATCTTGCTTAGGGGAAGTATTCGGTCAAATACTTAGAAACATCCTGTATTTATTAATAGATTCAATTTATAGGCAATAAGTGAATGGTAAAGACATCTAAGAGACAAACAGAAATGTCTTATCAACAAGCCCATGACTCCAGAATACTTTTCTCCAGATGTGTGCATGGCTCCCTCCCTCACACTAGAGGGGACTTTTCTTGTCTACTATGTCAACTCCAGTACCTCTCTAGCCACTTACCTTGCTTTCTGCTTTATAGCACTTATCCACCTACATAGAAGAAAGTAGGGAAAACCACTAGACCATTCAGGTATGACCTAAATCAAATCCCTTATGATTATACAGTGGAAGTGAGGAATAGATTTAAGGGCCTAGATCTGATAAATAGAGTGCCTGAAGAACTAAGGAATGAGGTTCATGACATTGTACGGGAGACAGGGATCAAGACCATCCCCATGGAAAAGAAATGCAAAAAAGCAAAATGGCTGTCTGGGGAGGCCTTACAAATAGCTGTGAAAAGAAGAGAACATTCAGGTATGACCTAAATCAAATCCCTTATGATTATACAGTGGAAGTGAGGAATAGATTTAAGGGCCTAGATCTGATAGATAGAATGCCTGATGAACTATGGAATGAGGTTCATGACATTGTACGGGAGACAGGGATCAAGACCATTCCCATGGAAAAGAAATGCAAAAAAGCAAAATGGCTGTCTGGGGAGGCCTTACAAATAGCTGTGAAAAGAAGAGAGGTGAAAAGCAAAGGAGAAAAGGAAAGATATAAGCACCTGCATGCAGAGTTCCAAAGAATAGCAAGAAGAGATAAGAAAGCCTTCTTCAGTGATCAATGCAAAGAAATAGAGGAAAATAACAGAATGGGAAAAACTGAAAAATAACAATTTAAAAAAGTTTTTAACTTTCATTTTCTATCTTCCCATAGAATGTCAACTCCATGGGTGCAAGAATTAAAAAAAAAAATATTCTGATATAACTGTAGTTATTAAAAAAGTCTATTACATATTGGGGAGTCAAGACCTACATATACATATCTTCAGTTACTTAAAAAGGACCTCTATATAGTATTCATTCTATATTTATTGATTCAGTGAGTTAATTAAGTTAATTTGTCTAAAAGAAGCACATATTTGAAATAACATCTACTAACATAAGGTCATCCAAAATAATAATCATTTTAGTTGTTTTACTTAAATTCAGTTCAGTTCAGTTGCTCAGTCATGTCCAACTCTTCGTAACCCCATGGACCACAGCACACCAGGCCTCCCTTTCTATCACCAACTCCTGGGGTTTATACAAATTCATGTCCATTGAGTCAGTGATGCCATCCAGCCATCTCATCCTCTGTCATCCCCTTCTCCTCCTGTTCCTAATCCCTCCCAGCATCAGAGTCTTTTCCAATGAGTCAACTCTTCGCATGAGGTAGCCAAAGTACTGGAGTTTCAGCTTTAGCATCATTCCATCCAAAGAAATACCAAGGCTGATCTCCTTCAAAATGGACTGGTTGGATTTCCTTGCAGTCCAAGGACTCTCAAGAGTCTTTTCCAACACCACAGTTCAAAGGCATCAATTCTTCGGCACTCAGCTTTCTATACAGTCCAACTCTCACATCCATACATGACCACAGGAAAAACCATAGCCTTGACTAGATGGACCTTTGTTGGCAAAGTAATGTCTCTTCTTTTCAATATGCTATCTAGGTTAGGGTCTTTTCAAATGAGTCAGCTCTTTGCACCAGGTGGTCTTAAATTCACTTAACTCAATTTTACAACAACAATAAGAGGGAGATAGTATTACTCTCTGTGCTCTATAAATGTGAGAACTAAAGGGAGTTAAAGTGATATAGCCACTGGCACAGATTGAGAAAGTTACTGGATTCTCAAGTTAAATATTATAGAAATAGATGATATTGATGGTAGAGAGAAAAATTATAGATACTTACATAGACCATATAAGCATACACTGTCAGGACAGAAATATAAAGACATTTTGTTAAAAGACAAATAGTATAATTTTTAGTTAAGATAAAGTGAAAGAAGAGAGTGAAAAAGTTGGCTTAAAACTCAACATTCAGAAAACGAAGATCATGGCATCTGGTCCCATCACTTCCTGGAAAATAGATGGGGGAACAGTGGAAACAGTGTCAGAATTTATTTTGGGGGGCTCCAAAATCACTGCAGATGGTGACTGCATCCATTAAATTAAAAGACTTTTACTTCTTGGAAGGAAAGTTATGACTAACCTAGATAGCATATTGAAAAGCAGAGATGTTATTTTGCCAACAAGGATCCTTCTAGTCTAGGCTATGGCTTTTCCTGTGGTCATGTATGGATGTGAGAGTTGACTGTGAAGAAAGCTGAGCACCGAAGAATTGATGCTTTTGAACTGTGGTGTTGGAGAAAACTCTTGAGAGTCCCTCGGACTGCAAGGAGGTCCAACCATTCCATCCTAAAGGAGATCAGTCCTGGGTGTTCATTGGAAGGACTGATGCTGAAGCTGAAACTCCAATACTTTGGCCACCTCATGCAAAGAGTTGATTCATTGTAAAAGACCCTGATGCTGGGAGGGATTGGGGGCAAGAGGAGAAGGGGATGGCAAAGGATGAGATGGATGGATGGCATCACCGACTCGATGCACAGGAATTTGGGTGAACTCCAGGAGTTGGTGATGGACAGGGCATGCTGCAATTCATGGGATCACAAAGAGTCAGGCATGACTGAGCAACTGAACTGAACTGAACTGAAAGTTTATCAGATATTGTCATACAGAAGAAACAAATAAGACTCAGAATTTCTGTTGGTGTTATGTTTACAATCGTCTGAAAACGTAATGTAAACAAAAGATCAATACTGATTTACATATAATTCTAAAGGATAAAGGGGCCTTTACATTTAGGATCATTTAATTTCCTGATGGCTCAGATGGTAAAGAATCTGCCTGCAATGCAGGTGACCTAAGTTCAATCCCTAGGTCAGGAAGCTCCCCTGGAGAAGGGAATGGCAATCCCCTCCAGTATTCTTGTCTGGAAAATTCCAACGACAGAGGAGCCTGGCAGGGTACGGTCCATGGAGTCACAAAGAGTCAGATACAACTACACTACTGCACTACTACTACTACTGTAACTAATAAAATACTATAGATGTGGAATCCAAGCTCAATGGAAAAGGGGCGCCAAGATCTGTGAGGGTCTGAGATGTTTCTTTCCATGCAAGTTGATTACTAGACTGACCTCATTTTCATGGATGCTTAGAAAAGAAAATAAACTTGGTTTAGAGAACAAGTACAGCAGATTACTCACAGAGCGTCAATAGTCAGTGTGTCTTTTTTTTTTTTTTTTGCATTTATTCCCTGAAGCCATGTGTTCCACACATGACTCAAAAAGGGCTGGATAACATCTGCACATTTACTGTGTTGTGGCAGAGAAGAAGAACACAGAACTAGAGCAACAGAAACTTTTATAATCGGCCATGATCATGGCTGCACTTTGCTCCCATGGGAGAAAGTATTTTTAATATACTGAACCATTGCTTCTTGGGAAGCAACACTATCTCTACCTCCAAGCCTAGAAGCAAACCCGATACTTGGGAAACACCATCTCTGTATTTCAAAGGGTTTGCTACATAAACACTCCTGCAAAATAGCTCAGAAAAAAGAAAAAAAAAAAAAAAAAAAAGGGCTGTCAGTGTCTTGTTTTCAAGATTTGCAGACATGTGAGAAATACAATAGGGGACTGAATACAGAGAGAAGTACCTGAATTGCTTATATACTTTGTTTTGGCTATCATCTCCCTCATTATTCTGTCTATATCATAGCTAGCAGAATGGGCAAAAGACATTAAGTTTTGTTCAGCACTGCAATGAAAAGAAATAATTCACTTCCACTTTTAATATCATATTTTTCAGGTAAAGGTTATATGATGTTTCCAATCAATAGTGTATTACAACTCATACCACATTATAAGAGCCAATTATTAAAAGTTCAATGATTACAGAGGACACAATATTAAATATAGCCATGACTAGAAATGAAATTATATACATTCATAATGATTGTTATATTTAAAAGGCAATAAATACTATGCATTTAGTGTGTGTGTATATATATATATATATATATATATACACATATATTCACAGGTTTCATGTAGGTATATATATACCTACAATATCTCCATGGTGGAAATACCTGGACATATGTAATGGCACATTACTATACTTCCATGTTATGGGTTGAAATGCTGCTGCTGCTAAGTCGCTTCAGTCGTGTCCGACTCTGTGCGACCCCATAGATGGCAGCCCACCAGGTTCCCCCATCCCTGGGATTCTCCAGGCAAGAACACTGGAGTGGGTTGCCATTTCCTTCTCCAATGCATGAACGTGAAAAGTGAAAGTGAAGTCGCTCAGTCCTGTCTGACTCCTAGCGACCCCATGGACTGCAGCCTACCAGGCTCCTCCGCCCGTGGGATTTTCCAGGCAAGAGTAGTGGAGTGGGGTGCCATTGCTTTCTCCGTGATATCCCCCCTAAAATATACACTGAAATTCCAACACAAGAAACCTGTGAATGTGACTGTATTTGGAAATAAGTGCTTTTTTAGTGTAATCAAGTTAAGATGAGGTCATTGTTATTTGTTGTTACTCAATTGCTAAGTCATGTCTGACTCTTTGCGACCCCATGGAGTTCAGCATCTCCCTGAGTTTGCCCAAATTCATGTACATTGAGTCTCATCTTCTGTGATACCCTTCTCCTCCTGCCCTCAATGTTTCCTAACATCAGGGTCTTTTCCAGTAAGCAGACTCTTCCAATCAAGTGGCCAAGGAGATTTGCAAGAAGATCAAGCCAGTCAATCCTCAAGAAAATCAACACTGACTATTCACTGGAAGGGCTGATTCTGAAGATGAGGTCATAGTTGGTTACAATAAGCTCTAACTTAATGCCTGGTGTTCCTATTTGTAGACAAAAATATGGACACAGCAACACAGAAGAGGAAAATGTCATATGAAAAAGGAGGTAGAGATTGGAGTGATACATCTACAAGCCAGAGAAGGCTAAGGATTACTATCAAGTACCAGAAGCTAGACAGAGGAAGAAAGGATCCTCCCCTTTAGATATCAGAGAGAGCATGGCCCTGCTAACACCTCGATTTTAAATTTCTATCTTCTAGAACCATGAGTGAAAAATGGCATTTGTTCTGGGATACTTTGTTATAGCAGGCCTAGGAAATTAATACACTTTCCAATTCCTCATTCACCAAGATCCAATTTGTAGCCTGAAATTGGCCATGGTGAGAATACTGACAACAGGAGAATCAAGCAGTATTACAAATAAGAGATTTATTTAATGCTGATGCTTAAAGAAGTTTAGCCTAGTGAATACAACTTGCATGAGTGTTAGACATAGTTAACCAATAGATCATAGGTAAGATTCAATGGTGATGTATTTATTGGGATAAAGTTAATTAGAATACAGCTCTTTTTGTTAATTCATAGCAGAATTGCAAACATAGGTCAGCTATAGCAAAAATCAAACATTCCATGATAACTAGTTGACCATATACAATTTACCATAAAGAGTATTGATCTTAATATAAGCACTTTATATGAAGTGATGGTGAAGAATTACCTCAAGTTATCAGTGAATTTTTTATATGTAAATTTAAAAAAATATGTGATGGGGATTATCAGAGCTTTGTTAGAGAATATATGATGATACCCCCAACTAATTTTCCCTATTCAAAGACATCTGAGAGCAGAAACTGGCCATTAGTCATCTGGGATATGCAAATAGTACATAGGAAAGGGGGCAAGTTGGAAACAGTGACAGACTTTATTTTCTTGGGCTCCAAAATCACTGCAGATGGTGACTGCAGCCATGAAATTAAAAGATACTTGCTCCCTAGAAGAAAAGCTATGACAAATCATGGCATATTAAAAAGCAGAGACATTATGTTGCCAACAAAGGTCCGTATAGTCAAAGCTATGGTTTTTTGAGTAGTCATGTATGGATGTCAGAGTGGAACGTAAAGAAGGTTGAGCACCAAAGGATTGATGCTTTTGAACTGTGGTGTTGGAGATCAAAACAGTCGATCCTAAGGGAAATCAATCCTGAATATTCATTGAAAAGATTAATGCTGAAGCTGAAGCTCTAATACTTTGACCACCTGATGCAAAGAACCAACTCATTGGAGAAGACCCTGATGCTGGGAAACATTGAAGGCAGGAGGAGAAGGGTATGACAGAGGATGAGAGGTTGGACGACATCACTGACTTAATGGACATGAGTTTGAGCAGGATCCAGGAGATGGTGAAGGACAGGGAAGCCTGGTGTGCTGCAGTCCAAGGGATGGCAAAGAGTCGGACTGAGTGACTGAACAACAAGGGGGCAAGCTGAAAGAAGAAAAGACTGATCACCATAGAAGATTTAAAAAGCTCAATATCCCTGGGCCATAATCTAGACTTATCAAGTCAGAATTAGGGACACAGAGTGGCATGTATTAACATATGTCAAAGATCCACCAGGTGATTATGATGAATATACGGAACCATCAAATACTCAGATCAATGCTCTTCACATTTTTTTCCTTAAATATTTCACATTTCTAAATTTCTCCTGTTGATTCTTTCTTTTCTCCAATGCCTCTGGGGAGAATGACATAGCCACCATCTATTGACAGTGATCCTGTCCTATGTATGTAACCAGAAGGGCTGATACTTCTCTAATGTTCTCGGTTTCTTAGTTTAGGTCTGCAGCTGGTATTCACAAGGCCATGTATTACTGCCTTTATTCAAAGAGTCAGCTTGATAAGCCTGAAAACCAAACAGAGGCATTCTATCTGCCTCTATTTCCAAGCAGGATTATACCTGTTCCTTTGTTTTTTTCTGGTATTTTAAGGACATGATTAAAACATGTCTGTACATCAGATATCTATCATCAAGCTTTCCACTTGACTTTCTTAACCTGCTTTCCATAACATTACCAATTATGCATTCAATTCAGTTCAGTTCAGTCGCTCAGTCACGTCCGATTCTTTGCGACCCCATGAATCGCAGCATGCCAGGCCTCCCTGTTCATTACCATCTCTCAGAGTTCACTCAGACTCACGTCCATCGAGTCCATGATGCCATCCAGCCATCTCATCCTCGGTCGTCCCCTTCTCCTCCTGACCCCAATCCCTCCCGGCATCAGAGTCTTTTCCAATGAGTCAACTCTTCACATGAGGTGGCCAAAGTACTGGAGTTTCCGCTTTAGAATCATTCCTTCCAAAGAAATCCCAGGGCTGATCTCCTTCAGAATGGACTGGTTGGATCTCCTTGCAGTCCAAGGGACTCTCAAGAGTCTTCTCCAACACCACAGTTCAAAAGCATCAATTCTTCGGCACTCAGCCTTCTTCACAGTCCAACTTTCACATCCATCCATGACCACAGGAAAAACCATAGCCTTGACTAGACGGACCTTAGTCGGCAAAGTAATGTCTCTGCTTTTGAAAATGCTATCTAGGTTGGACATAACTTTTCTTCCAAGGAGTAAGCGTCTTCTAATTTCATGGCTGCA
>SJYT01032648.1:79890-125279 GCA_006410635.1 Cephalophus harveyi
ACTGTGAAGAAGGCTGATCGCTGAAGAATTGATGCTTTTGAACTGTGGTGTTGGAGAAGACTCTTGAGAGTCCCTTGGACTGCAAGGAGATCCAACCAGTCCATTCTGAAGGAGATCAACCCTGGGATTTCTTTGGAAGAAATGATGCTGAAGCTGAAACTCCAGTACTTTGGCCACCTCATGCGAAGAGTTGACTCATTGGAAAAGACTCTGATGCTGGGAGGGATTGGGGGCAGGAGGAGAAGGGGACGACAGAGGATGGGATGGCTGGATGGCATCATGGACTCGATGGACGTGAGTCTGAGTGAACTCCGAGAGATGGTGATGAACAGGGAGGCCTGGCGTGCTGTGATTCATGGGGTCACAAAGAGTTGGACATGACTGAGCGACTGAACTGAACTGAGACTTAACAACAGACTTTATCAATATACAGCCATAGAAAATATCAGTGAATCTGAAGAAATGTCAAAAGAGCATTTAACTGAAAGAATGATGACTGCTGGACATGACAGATATGTGGTTAATGTAAAAGTGGGTTTCTACGGTAGGAAGGATCTACTCGTGACTCTATTTAAATTCTTCTTTCCTTATATGTGCTTTCCATTCACCATTGAAGAATTTAATTTTTTAGAGGACAGAAAATGTAATGTTCTGGGACTTTGCCAAGATTTAAAAGACCTAGTATGTTCTACTCTTTTTTTTTTTTTTTTCTTGGAACCCTGCCACCATGCACTGAGAAATCCAAGCTCTATGGAAAGGCCATGTTCATCACTCAAGTAAACTGGTTCAGATGAGTTCCTAGTCAAAGAGACACAACTTCCAGCCAAGTGAATGATCTGTTTTGGCCACATAAGCCCAGACTAGTAAACATACCTGCAGCCACAGTTGATATGTATTGCAGAAATCTCTATCTTAGCTCATCCAAAACACTACTCTTTGTGCAGTCCTCCAGAGCCAGTGTCTACATTTTAAATAACCCCAACTCTATGCTCTGACTCTAAATAATTACTTCATATTGCTCCTTAACTTTTCTAGGCAGGTCAGTGCCACAGAACTTAGAATTTCAGCACTGGATACCCAATCTCATGAGCTGACTTCTCTAAAGCTGTCAAAGCAAATATAGTGGTTAATCAAGAATTCTTGAGCTTTTCCTTTCTATGGGTCATATCTGATAACATTGCAACACACTGTAGAAGTATTATTCAAATGAAATTAAAGAAACTTCAGTCATGTCTCCAAATCCTAAATATTCTACAATCCAATAGCAATAGTGTCAGGTCCCATGCCAGATAATATGTTCAGTAAAATCTCTTGTTCATTCAGTAGACTTGCTGTCATTTCTTCTGCACAAACTCTCTAACAGGACATACATCTTTGGGTTAATAGAGAGCACAGCTCAGTTCACTCTATTTTTAAGGCTGGTAGCTGAACCAAAAAAAAAAAANCTAAATATTCTACAATCCAATAGCAATAGTGTCAGGTCCCATGCCAGATAATATGTTCAGTAAAATCTCTTGTTCATTCAGTAGACTTGCTGTCATTTCTTCTGCACAAACTCTCTAACAGGACATACATCTTTGGGTTAATAGAGAGCACAGCTCAGTTCACTCTATTTTTAAGGCTGGTAGCTGAACCAAAAAAAAAAAAGTGTCAGCTTGAAAATTTCCTGACATGAGAAATACATTAACTACAAAGGAAAATCTATCTTTTGAGCTTGGGAAGATCAGATGGCCCCAAAGACATAAGGAAATAGTTTTAATCACCTGGACTCTACGTGTTCAACTCTGTTTTATGGGATCTCTTTTTACCAGAGAAACTAGTGGTCACTGTGGTCATGACCTGTCTGTGTGTCAACCATGAGTCAAAGGCAATATCATGCCTCACTACTCATTTATTTCATTTTCTCTATATCAGGAAAAAGCTAAAGAAAAATAACAACTGAATAAGACTAAGAAAACAAGACAAAAAACTCCTGACTTCCTATAGGCAATATGGCAAAAAGAAGTAGAAAGGAATTCACTAGAGCTCACTCATTATACTTACAAATCTAAGTAATAGGTTTGTGAATACATACGAGGGAAGATGGGAAGAATGTCAAAGTTCATGTCAAGAGCTGTACAAAAAACAATGGCACATAGAGGATCCTGCTGTTATTTATGTCGGAAAGTGTTTTGCCTATGTTCTCCTCTAGGAGTTTTATAGTTTCTGGTCTAGTATGGCAAAACCAATACGGTATTGTAAAGTAAAATAAAGTAAAAATTAAAAAAATAAAAAAAGAAAAAAAAAAAGAAAAAGCAATGGCACAAGGAAGCACAGTCTCTATGTTAGTAAGAGAAATGGTACTTGAGCAGGAAACCCTCCACCTTTAAGAAACTCATGTTCTTCAGTGATCTTTCTAGATGTCATTTTGTCAAAATATTTCAGAGGCTTTAAATATATCCAAGAAGTGTTTCCAAGGAAACAGTTATATGTGTACACAATTTTATCGACAAAATACAGCAGCAATTCTTATGAGAATAAAAAAATTGAGAAATAAAGAAACGAAACAACATTTCCAAAATATAAAGATGGTTGTTATCTCTTTAGCTCATGAAAATCAGCTCTACAAACCCGATTTTAAATTCGGATGTTTGATACGAGCATGTGTTAAAATTTAATGTTACTTTAAAACTGCAACTAGGAAAGTATTTAACCTGTCTGGTGCCTCAGTTTCCTTCTCTGGGAAAAGAGAATAAATACTAATACAACCTAATACTATTGCAAGGATTAAATAGGAAGCAGTTAGTGAATTTATTATCCCATGCCTATTTCTATGTAAGTGTGTTTACAATATATCAGTACTTTTGAAACCTTTTTTGACTTGTACCAATGATAAGAAGTACATATTATATTGTATTTCCAATAGACAAACATGTAAACACATACAAATATATGCAGTTTCACACACTTGTAACACACAAATGAACTCTCAGATCACTTACTCTATATGTAGAGCACTTGATTTTTTCATTGTATGCTGTGCAATGTTATGCTGCACTATGCTAATTTTGCCACAATCAGCTATCATATTTTAATTTTAAAATCCTTGCCATAGACTCACTAAATCAATTTCATAATTGGCTAAAGTTTCCCTGGAATGTTGTTATAAATATTACTGTTGTTTAGTTAAGAATTTGTGTCCTACTCTCTTGCAACCCCATTGACTGTAACCTGCCAGACTCCTCTGCTCATGGGATTCCCCAGGCAAGAATACTGGAATGGGTGGCCATCTCTTTCTCTATTAGATCTACATGACCCATAAATAATGTCATCATTTACTACTAGTCTAGCTAATCATTAAATGTCTAATCTATCTAATCCACCTATTTATTCTGATATTTGGTTGCTTATTAATTGTATTTCTGTCTCCTTTCAATAGAATGTGAGATTAATGGAGGCAAGAATTTGCTTCTTCAATAACTAGAACAGTTTTTTTAGGTAATATTTTAAAGTATTTTTAGTTAAGGGAGCAATTAAAATATTATGGCCTTAGGAAAAAATTAATTAAAAATATATAGATTGCCACAAAATTGAAATGCTATACTTAAGTGAAATTATTTAAAGATATGTAAATAGAAAAAAAGTAGATAGCTTGGTTAAGAATTCCATATATATATATGTTTTGTTTTTCTCATGTGGCTCAGTGGTAAAGAATCCACCTTCCAAACAGAAGACTCATGTTCAATCCCTGGGTTGGGAAGATCAGCTAGAGAAAAAAGTGGTAACCCACTCCAGTATTCTTGCCTCAGAAATCCCATAGGCAGAGGACCCTGGTGGGCTACAGTACACCGAGTCGCAAAAGAATCAGGCATGACTTAGCAACAAAACAATAATATATATGCATAGAGAGAGACAGACAGAGAGAGAGATTGTTGCTGTTCAGTCACTAAGTAATGTCTGACTCCATGATCCCAGGGACGGTGGAATGCCAAATTTCCTTGTCCTTTACTATCTCCTTGAATTTGCTCAAGCTCATGTCCATTGAGTCAGTGGTACCATCCAACAATTTCATCCTCTGTTGCCCCCTTCTTCTCCTGCCCTCAATGTTTCCTAGCATGGGGTCTTTTCAAATGAGTCGATCCTTCACATCAGATGGCCAAAGTACTAGAGCTTCAGCTTCAGCAACAGTCCTTCCAATGAATATTCAGGGTTGATTTCCTTTAGGATTGATTGGTTTGATCTCCTTGCTGTCCAGGGGACTCTCAAGAGTCTTCTCTAGCACCNATGTTTCCTAGCATGGGGTCTTTTCAAATGAGTCGATCCTTCACATCAGATGGCCAAAGTACTAGAGCTTCAGCTTCAGCAACAGTCCTTCCAATGAATATTCAGGGTTGATTTCCTTTAGGATTGATTGGTTTGATCTCCTTGCTGTCCAGGGGACTCTCAAGAGTCTTCTCTAGCACCACAGTTCAAAAGCATCAATTCTTCAGCTATCAGTCTTCTTCATGGAGAAGGGAATGGCAAACCATTCCAGTATTCTTGCTTTGAGAATCCCACGAACAGTATCAAAAGACAGATAGATATTTATGTGAAAAAGCATGTCCCAGAGACATTTGATGCTGTAGAATGTTGAGAATATTTTAAGGCTAGATATTTTTAAGACTAAAAACAATTCAAGAAACTACAAAGAAAAAGCATATATGTGATTTTCATTAGCTGTTTAAATTATAACACACTGGGAAATATATGCTTAATATCATGATCCTCTGAAAATATCCCTAAGGAGGTTGGATATCTTTTTATCTGTACTCAGTTTTGCTACATATTTATTCTTTTTTCCTATTTTAAATTTGGTATCATGCTAGTTTATGTACAAAAATGATCAAATACGTAATTACCTAGTCAAAAATGCTGGTGGCTACCAAAAGTGAGAATATTAATATATCCATCCTAATTTAGATATTATGTAACTTCTAATGCATAACTTTCCAGTTCGTTTACATTACATACCACTATATTAAATTACTATGGATGTGTGGCCTTGTCAGAACTCTTTATAAAACCTGACAGCAGACTAGTAGCTGACTATGTATACACAGTGAATTAAATTCAATGAACTATCAGTGTAACTTGATATTAGTTGGAATATTTAAATTGAATTTGTAATTTCTTTCAAATAGGATGTCTTATAATCCACTACATTAAAATTATTGGAATAAATGCTTGGAACATTTTAAATATACTGCATGTTAACAACAGAACTATACCACAGCAATTTCATTAGCAGTATTTTTTCAAGTATTCTTTGAATATTTTTTATTTTAAAATAAAATTAAAATTGGATAAAATGAAACTCTTTGGTTTAAGAAATAATAAAATTAAAGTAATAAGGTAATAAGGAGTTCATGATCTGAGCCACAGTCAGCTCCTGGTCTTGTTTTTGTTGACTGTATAGAGCTTCTCCATCTTTGGCTGCATAGAATATAATCAGTCTGATTTCGGTGTTGACCATCTGGTGATGTCCATGTGCAGAGTCTTCTCTTGTGTTGTTGGAAGAGGGTGTTTGCTATGACCAGTGCATTTTCTTGGCAAAACTCTATTAGTCTTTGCCCTGCTTCATTCCGCATTCCAAGGCCAAATTTGCCTGTTACTCCAGGTGTTTCTTGACTTCCTACTTTAGCATTCCAGTCCCCTATAATGAAAAGGACATCTTTTTTGGGTGTTAGTTCTAAAAGGTCTTGTAGGTCTTCATAAAACCATTCAAGTTCAGCTTCTTCAGCATTACTGGTTGGGGCATAGACTTGGATAACTGTGATATTGAATGGTTTGCCTTGGAGACGAACAGAGATCATTCTGTCGTTTTTGAGAATGCATCCAAGTACTGCATTTCGGACTCTTTTGTTGACCATGATGGCTACTCCATTTCTTCTGAGGGATTCCTGCCCACAGTAGTAGATATAATAGTCATCTGAGTTAAATTCACCCATTCCAGTCCATTTTAGTTAGCTGATTCCTAGAATGTTGACGTTCACCCTTGTCATCTCTTGTTTGACCACTTCCAATTTGCCTTGATTCACGGACCTGACATTCCAGGTTCCTATGCAGTATTGCTCTTTACAGCATTGGATCTTGCTTCTATCACCAGTCACATGCAAAACTGAGTATTGTTTTCGCTTTGGCTCCATCCCTTCATTCTTTCTGGAGTTATTTCTCCACTGATCTCCAGTAGCATATTGGGCACCTAATGACCTGGGGAGTTCCTCTTTTGGTATTCTATCATTTTGCCTGTTCATACTGTTCATGGGGTTCTCAAGGCAAGAATACTGAAGTGGCTTGCCATTCCCTTCTCCAGTGGACCACGTTCTGTCATGAGTATCATGAGTTACAATGTAATCACAAGTTAAGTACAGTAAATCTGGGTGGGGGAAACTAAAAACTCCAAACCTCTGACCTAAACCTTTTGTCAAAGTATAAAAGAGAACCTGAAGCTTGACATAAACATGTAGTTCCATACTATGAGTCAGAGACTGCATCATCGTCTGCTCACCTCTTCAGGCTGATTCCCTGGCTGCTGGAGCTGAACTCCGGCAGGTCTTGCCATTCCCTTCTCCAGTGGACCATGTTCTGTCAATGTAGCATGAGTTACAATGTAATCACAAGTTAAGTACAGTAAATCTGGGTGGGGGAAACTAAAAACGCCAAACCTCTGACCTAAACCTTTGTCAAAGTATAAAAAAGAACCTGAAGCTTGACATTAACATGTAGCTCCATACTGTGAGTCAGAGACTGCATCATCGTCTGCTCACCTCTTCAGGCTGATTCCCTGGCTGCTGGAGCTGAACTCCATCAGGTCTTGATCCCTGTATTCTGTACAATGTCACGAGCCTCTGTCCATAGTTCATCAGGCACTCTGTCTATCAGATTTAGTCCGTTAAATCTACTTCTCACTTCCACTGTATAATCATAAGGGATTTTATTTAGGTCATACCTGAATGGTCTGGTGGTTTTCCCTACTTTCTTCAATTTAAGTATGAGTTTGGCAATAAGGAGTTCATGATCTGAGCCACAGTCAGTTCCCGGTCTTGTTTTTGCTGACTGTATAGAGCTCCTCCATCTTTGTCTGCAAAGAATATAATCAATCTGATTTCAGTGTTGACCATCTAGTGATGTCCATGTGTAGAGTCTTGTGTTGTTGAAAGAAGGTGTTTTCTATGACCAGTGCGTTTTCTTGGCAAAGCTCTGTTCACCTTTGCTCTGCTTCATTTTATATTCATTTTGTAAAAGGGTTAACTTGCTTGTAACACATGTTACTCCATGTGTTTCCTGACTTCCTACTTTTGCATTCCATTCCCCTTTTATAATGGAAAGGACATTGTTTTTAGGTGTTAGTTCTAAAAGGTTTTATAGTCATCATAGAACCATTCAACTTCAACTTCTTCAGTATTACTGGTCAGGGCACAGACTTGGATTAGTGTGGTATTGAATGGTTTGCTTGGAAACGATAGAGATAATTCTGTCGCTTTTGAGACTGCATCCAAGGACTGCATTTTGGACTCTTTTGTTGACTATGATGGCTACTCAATTTCTTCTAAGGGATTCTTGCCCACAGTAGTAGTTATAATGATCATCTGAGTTAAATCCACCCATTCCAGTCCATGTTAGTTTGTTGATCCCTGAAATGTTGAGGTTCACTCTTGCCATCTCTTGTTTGACTACTTCCAATTTGCCTTAAGTTGAGCTAGTTTTTATTATATCTCTCATTTGTTCTTCCCTGGTGGCTCAATAGTAAATAATTCACCGGCTAATGCAGGTGTCGTGAGTTTAATCCCTGTGTTGCAATGACCGTTTGGAGAAGGAAATGGCAACCCACTCAAATATTGTTGTCTGGGAAATCTCAGGATTTCCAGGAGAACGTAAGACCCTGGCAAGCTACAGTCCATGGAGTTGCAAAAGGAGTCAGAGATGACTTAGTGACTATACAACAACATATCTTTAATTTATAAATACTTAGTTTATAAGCACATATTTTTAAACCAGTTAAATCTGTTAGGTTGGTTTATTTATCTCCCTGATCCTTGTCTTGACATAACAAAGATTTGGAATGATAGACTATTTATAGCACAAGCAGGCATCATTTCTCAGCTCTGCCTTGTAGTAAGGATCTGAAACAACAGACTAATTACAGAACAGTTACAGCTCAAGCAGACAGAGCATTTATTAAAAAGACTGTGAATAGTATATCCTCAATATGTGGGGGTGGGCTGACCCTGAAGAAGTGGCTACCATATGTCTTGGCTTCCCTTTGTATACTTCCTGTCTCTTGCTCTTGGTTCTGCCATGTGCAAAGTGGGCTTGTGCTTGCCACCAATCAGAGAAAGAAATGCAAATGGATGTATGCTATGGTCAATCAGGGAAGGGGTGTGTTTGGGTACATAAAAAATAAGGTTTTTACATATTCATCTAGGCAGGCATGTACTGAAAGTTTTGATTGACAATTGCAAGTTACATAACAAGAGGCTCTATTGCCCATGTATTTCCCTTAATTCAGTCTGTTATAAATAGATGTACTAAAAAGTCTCTTGATGAGGGTGAAGGAGAGTGAGAGCTGGCTTAAAACTAAGTATTTTTAAAACTAAGATCATTGCATCCAGCCCCATTAATTCATGGCAAATAGAAGGGGAAAACGTGTAAGTAGTGACCAGTTACCTCTGCTTGGGTTCTAAATCACTGTGGATAGTGACTGCAGTCATGAAATTATGTGATAGCTTCTTGGTAGGAAAGTTATGACAAACTTAGACAGTGTGTTGAAAGGCAGAAGGTGTTGCTCTGCTGACAAAGGTCTGTATAGTCAAGACTGTGGTCTTCCCAGTGGTCATGTACAATAGTGAGAACTGGATTGTAAAGAAAGCAAAACAGCAAAGAATTACTGCTTTTAAACTGGTACTGGAGAAGACTCCTGAGGGTCCCTTGGATGGTAAAGAGATTAAACCAGTCAATCTTAAGAGAAATCATAATTGAATACTCATTGGAAAGACTGATGCTGAAGCTGAAGCTCTGGTATTTTGGTCATCTGTTGTGAAGAGACAAATCTTTGAAAAAACCCCTGGTGGTGGAAAAGATTGAGGGCAGAAAGAGAAGAGGGCATCAGAGGATGAGATGACTGGATGGCATCACTGATGCAATGGACATGACCTTGGGCAAACTTTGGAAGATAGAGAGGGAGGCAGAGGCCTTGGGTGTTGCAATTCGTGGGTCTGCAGTCCATACAAAGAGTTGAACACGACTGGGCAGCTGAACAACAACAATAATATATAGAATATTTATGTACCCTTAATCGGCTCCTTGCTGCCTAAGGTTACTTCAGGACATAGCTGTGCATTAAGGGTTTGCTTATGCCAGAGTAGGAGAAGTCCCTGTAGCTAGTTTACATCCACTCTTTGCCTATAGCACATGCACCGAAGTTGGAAAGGTTTCTGTGGTTATTTTAGTAGAACACCTGTGAGCTCTCTTGGATTTTTCTGGGTTGGGGTTAGAGAACAGCTTGCATCCTTTATGGTTAGGCTACCCCTGGTTACTCATGCCTAATGTCCTACCTAACAAATCTTACAGGTTAATTTTGGTAATACTAACTGAAGACACAAAAATATAATATCTACACTGTACATGCATAAACAGATACACATACAAGTAGACACAGATCTCATGGCTTTTATTTTAAAGCTAGTGATGTCAGGTACAATGAAAAAATTCACTAGTTTATAAATGACAGTTGGAATACATTGAATTTATCTACTGAAATGGATACAACTTTTTTTTTTTTTTTCACACCATGTGTGGGGAAGACAAGATTTGCATTTGTGCTTGAAGTATTCATAAGGAAATTGTGCTCTAGTATTTGGTCAAGAGAAGTATTTTAGTTAGGTTTTTTTTTTTTTTTTTATTAGATTTCTCCTCTCTTTCTTTTTTCTTTTAGTGTTAGATTAGGTTCTACCAATGGAGCTAGCTGGGTTCACTTTCAGGCAGTTGTCAGCTATATAGCTATATGCTGAGCTGTTTATATTTTAAAGTCATTGTTAAATTTATAATTTTAAGGGACAGAGAAGAAATGCAATTTTTTTCCTAAGAGTTTTGGGGATGATAGTGAAAGTCGCTCAGTAGTGTCCTACTCTTTGTGACCCCATAGACTATACAGTCCATAGAATTCTCCAGGCCGGAATACTGGAGTGGGTAGCCTTTCCCTTCTCCAGGGGTCTTCCCAACTTGGGGATTGAACTCAGTTCTCCTGAAGTATAGGCAGATTTTTTACCGAGCCACAAGGGAAGGCCAAAAATACTAGAGTGGGTAGCCTATTCCTTCTCCAGCAGGTCTTCCCAATCTAGGAATAAGGGTTTCCTGTTACAGCCAGATTCTTTATCAGCTGAGATATCAGGGAAGCCCAGTTTTGGGGACAATTACTGCTTAAAATTTTCCTTTCTTTCTTTAAAGTAAAGGGCAATTGTTTTTAACATCCCAAGGTTTGCATATCTATAAGCACTTCAAGAAGAATAATAAAGGCCTTGGAACTGTTAAAACTAGGTGGCCTCTGACCTCTAGAAGTGTATTTCTGGTTTTGTAGAGATTTGCAAGATAAAGACAATTTTTCTATTAGCCCTTAATTATTGACTTACAGCTGATATATTTTCTGATTATTTGTAGGACAGCCTGAGAAACTGCTGAGGAGAAGGAAAAGTTTATGAGGGGAATTTGTTTTATATTTTTTGTGTAATGCATATAACTTATTTGTGTATAATATAAAATTATATATACATTATATATGCATACAACTGTATACATATATAATTATATACACAATATATATTATATATATATATACAATTTCTCCTTATAGCATGTGTGTATACATAAACATGCATATATGTGTATAATTTCTCCTTTTGTCCTCTCAGACTGAAGGACAATTGTACTGAATTTTTATAACTGTAAATGTATGAAGGCAAACAGGAAGGGTTTGAGTAGACTTTGATATTTGTTCTAATTTCTTTCCTCTATCATATTTAGGGGCTTATTTTATAGCCATTATATCAAAAAAGGAGTCCGTCAAGGCTGTTTATTGTCACCCTGCTTATTTAACTTATATGCAGAGTACATCATGAGAAACGCTGGACTGGAAGAAACACAAGCTGGAATCAAGATTGCTGGGAATGCTGGGAGGGATTGGGGGCAGGAGGAGAAGGGGACGACCGAGGATGAGATGGCTGGATGGCATCATGGACTCGATGGACGTGAGTCTGAGTGAACTTCGAGAGATGGTAATGAACAGGGAGGCCTGGCGTGCTGCGATTCATGGGGTCGCAAAGAGTCGGACATGACTGAGCGACTGAACTGAATATCAAAAAGAGAGCTTTTCACTTTTTCCTTTGTTCAATTTAGATTTTTTTTTTTTTTTCCAATTCCCAGGATCCATATTCTGGCCATTGATGGCTAGGATCTATTTATCTCAATAGTGGCTTAAACAAGTAAACCTTTTTATGGTTTCACCAAGAACACAAGAGGTGTCTCACAAACAGTGCAATAAAAACTACAACCCTCATAAAATCCAGAATATCCACTCCCAGAGTTAGTCTAAGAAAGCAAAAAGAGAAATATGAGAAAGAAATATGAGAGGTCCTGTTATAAATAGTTGCTCTAGAATATAAGAAAGCACTTTTTCTCCTCCTTTCATTAATAAAATAGGGTGACTTATCAAGCCAAAAGCTTACACATTTTTGTTTTTTTCCTGATTCTCTAAGCATAACCACCTGATGGAAAGAATTGACTCACTGGAAAAGACCCTGATGCTGGGAAAGATTGAGGGCAGGAGGAGAAGGAGACAACAGCGTATGAGATGGTTGGATGGCATCAGCAACTGGATGGACATGAATTTGAGCAAGATTTAGAAGTTGGTGGTGAACAGGGTAGCCTGGCATGCTTCAGTCCATGGGGTCACAGAGAATCAGATACGACTGCTACTCACCAGATACATATGTGTCCTCTAGCTGGAGGAGACCTGAGATAATATTCTCATTGGCTGTGAAGAGAGGAAAGGCATAGACACCCCCCTACACATCCTCTGCAGAAAAAAAGTAATGATCACCACTGGGAGGAAAAGAACCAATAAACTTAAGATGTCAAAAATACTCTAACAGCTTAACCAGAGTCACTATGTCTTAATATACTAGTTCTACAAATATTTTATCTTGCTAATCTAAATTTACAATGAGAGTTTGGATTCTTATGATTCTTATTTATAATAGACTCTTCAGGCAGAGATCTGGGAGACTGACATACTAAGAAATATTACCTTCTGCTATTTCTCAGATGTCCCAGGATCTCAGCTACAGCAGCTAAAAGGGAGTAGAATTCAGCCAGGGAAATTTCTTTGTGGTTGCCAACTCTTGGAGAGGAAAAAAAAAAAACATTTCTACATCATCTAAGTTCTTGTGGTTAGTCTCAAAAATGAATTGACATGAGAAAGATTAATGAGAGAAAAACTAATTTTATTTCCCATGTGAGGAAATTTATGAAAATGATGCTCAGTGAACAATCAAAAGCAGGAGATTTTCATACATCTATTTATGTAAAAGCACAATAAATTTGTGGGCATTTGACAGGACAGAGCTTAGGTTCAAGTGCTTAATTAGTAGGGAATTAAAGTAAAGTTTGGACTTGGATAGTAACTTAGTAAAGATGTAAATGGTTGTTTACATGGGCTTCTCAGCCCTGAATTTCTTATCTCAGATGATGAAGTTGTCTCTCACTAGTCTCCTGGCACATGGAGGGTATGCTTCACAAGAGACATTTATTTCCCACACGAATGGAAACAAAGCAACGTCAAAATGTCTTTCTTGTCATTTCAGTCAGTTCAGTCACTCATTCACGTCCAGCTTTTTGAGACTCTATGGACTCCAGCACTCCAGGCTTCCCTGTCCAACACCAACTCCTGGAACTTGCTCAAAATCATGTCAATCGAGTCAGTGATGCCATCCACCCATCTCATCCTCTGTTGGCCCCTTCTCCTCCTGCCTTCAATCTTTCCCAGCATCAGGGTCTTTTCCAATGAGTCAGCTCTTCACATCAGGTGGCCAAAGTATTGGAGTTTCAGCTTCAGCATCAGTCCTTCCAATGAATATTTAGGAGCGATTTCCTTTAGGATTGACTGGTTTGATCTCCTTGCAGTCCAAGGGACTCTCAAGTCTTCTCCATACTATAGTTCAAAAGCATCAATTCTTTAGCTCTTAGCTTTCTTTATAGTCCAAATCTCACATCCACAGATGACTACTGGAAAAACCACAGCTTTGACTAGATAGACATTTGTAGGCAAAGTAATGTCTCTGCTTTTTCATTTGCTGTCTATGCTGGTCATAGTTTTTCTTCCAAGGAGCAAGCATCTTTTAATTTCATTTCTGCAGTCACCATCTGCAGTGATTTTGGAGCCCAAAAAGGTAAAATCTGTCACTGTTTCCATTGCTTCCCCATCTATTTGCCTTTCTTGTACCTGTTGCTTTTCCATCAACTTTAATTTGAAGCAATCAACATACCATTGAGGCACATTTTTGAGGGGACTGCCCTGAGCCCCATCAATACAAAGTATTTATAATTTTATTTTGAATTTTAGAATTTTAATTTTTTATTGATAAACATTTTATGTATGTGACATTTGCAACCTTTTGTAATAGTAGTGGCTATTGAGTTTTGCACTCAAGTTGAGAACAGAGTCCTTAGATTTTTTTTTTTTTTTAAGGCAAAGGAAGTTATATTTTCTTCTCAGTACAGGAGAGGCAAGGAGCTCTCTGTTAGTTACATACTTGACAGAGAGTATTTCTAAACCTTGGACCTACCCTCTTCTGCTCTTTAAAGTCCTACTGTTTCCAGTAAACACCCATTTCATGGCTTTTATTAAAGAAATCTCTCTTCAAAAAAAATGAAATAAATAATATTTGTGAATAGGGTGATTTGCAATGTGTCTTCTCTATCTTGGAGCATACTTGACAGAGAGTATTTCTAAACCTTGGACCTACCCTCTTCTGCTCTTTAAAGTCCTACTGTTTCCAGTAAACACCCATTTCATGGCTTTTATTAAAGAAATCTCTCTTCAAAAAAAATGAAATAAATAATATTTGTGAATAGGGTGATTTGCAATGTGTCTTCTCTATCTTGGAGCTTAACTGATCATTTCAATGGTAAAGAATTTGCCTGCAATGCAGGAGACCCTTGTTTGATCCCTGGATCACGAAGAGTCCTTGGAGAAGGAAATGGCTACCCAGTCTATTGTTCTTGCTTGTAGAATTCCATGGACAGAGGAGCCTGGCAGACTGCAGCCCGTGGGGTCACAAAGACAATGACTAGATTGAGAAACTAACACTTTCACTTCACTTTCTTCTATTTCTTATTTTCCTCTCTGTGGAAAATATTGGATAATTTTTTAATATAAATTTATTTTAATTGGAGGTTAATTACTTTACAATATTGTATTCGTTTTGCCATACATCAACATAAATCTGCCACAGGTATAATTTTTTCTCTTGAATATTCTTTTAAAGAACACAACCCCTTAAACTTGCTTCATAAAACAACTACAATGAAATAGCATCATTAAATAAATACAACTTAAATAGCAGGGCTTGTCATGTTTGGAAACTAAATTGTTGCATTGGCATTTGTTTGTATTTACAACACCAGGTGTTTTGGAATGAAATGTTTTTAAGTAGAATGTGGGTTAAAGTCATATGAATAAAATAATTTAATGACAAAATATTTTTATAGTTTTCAAATTTACTATTTAATAATAAAATTTGTAAAGTTAAAATTATTGAAAAAGCCCACCCTAGTTTCCCATAGATTTGCTAAAATCCTCAGTATTCTCAGAATCCTAGATTGTACTTCAAAGAAATGAAAGAACAGAAATGTCAAAAGCATAAAATAGATAATAAATAAAATTTACTTCACTTTTAATATCCAAAGGTATTGACAGAAATATGGCAGCTTGATAGGTAAATAAGCAGATATAAATAAATGGACACATACATAGGTAGGCCGGGAGGGCACACTTTTTTTTATTTCTTGATAGTTTGATTTGATGAATATATCTATTCTATTTGTTGATACTTTATTAAACTGAAATATGTTTTTTTCTTTGCAGGTTAAAGTTAATATTTAACATGTCAGCTAATAAAGTCAATATTTACTTATCACAATCTCCTCCCCATAAAATATTCTTAGTTTCCCTCATATTGCTATATATTCTTGTAAATTTAACAAAACATTAATCTAAAAATAAAATACTAATCTAAAAATGAAGAAAGCTGAGCACCGAAGAATTGATGCTTTTGAAATGTGGTGTTGGAGAAGACTCTTGAGAGTCCCTTAGACTGCAAGGAGATCCAACCAGTCGATTCTAAAGGACTTCAGTCCTGNTAAAGTCAATATTTACTTATCACAATCTCCTCCCCATAAAATATTCTTAGTTTCCCTCATATTGCTATATATTCTTGTAAATTTAACAAAACATTAATCTAAAAATAAAATACTAATCTAAAAATGAAGAAAGCTGAGCACCGAAGAATTGATGCTTTTGAAATGTGGTGTTGGAGAAGACTCTTGAGAGTCCCTTAGACTGCAAGGAGATCCAACCAGTCGATTCTAAAGGACTTCAGTCCTGGGTGTTCTTTGGAAGGAATGATGCTAAAGCTGAAACTCCAGTACTCTGGCCACCTCATGGGAAGAGTTGACTCATTGGAAAAGACTCTGATGCTGGGAGGGATTGGGGGCAGGAGGAAAAGTGGACGACAGGGGATGAGATGGCTGGATGGCATCACTGACTCGATGGACGTGAGTCTGAGTGAACTCCGGGAGATGGTGATGGACAGGGAGGCCTGGTGTACTGGGATTCATGGGGTCGTAAAGAGTCGCACACAACTGAGCAACTGAATTGAACTGAACTGAATCTAAAAATCAAATATAATCATTAATTTTATTCTTATATATTTTACTTCTATGTTTCATACAGAGGACATATAAGATAAAATAAGCTCACTGGACTAGTTGAAATTCACTTTAACTTTCTTAAACATAATTCTATAGCTTTAGACCTTAATGTACATTCAATTTATAATTCAGCATTTTTCTGGGGAAAAAAGGAATCCACATTTTATTAAACTCTACCTCAACTCCTAATTTGAAGTATAACTACATCTACTTCCACAGATCAAACCCCAGATGTCTTTCTTTCCCATTGCTGAATAATATTCCAGTGTGTATGTATACCACAGGGCTTCTCAGCTGGTGCTAGTGGTAAAGAACACTCCTGCCAATGAAGAAGACATAATAGATGCAGGTTCGATCCCTGGGTTAGGAAGATCCACTGGAGGAGAACTTGCCAACCCACTCCAGTATTCTTGCCTGGAGAATACCATTGACAGAAGAGCCTGGAAGGCTACAGTCCATGAGATCACAAAATAGTGGGACACAACAGAAGTGACTTAGCATACAGCATGTGTTCGATATCCATTCACTATGGATAGACTGTTAGGTTGCTTTCCTATCTTGGCTACTGTAAATAATACTGTAACAAACATAGGAGTACAGGTAACTCTTCACTAGCTTGTTTTCTTTTTCTTTAGGTGTATGCCCAGAAGTAGAATTGCTGGAAAATACAGTAGACCTATTTGTGAAGAAATGAAGGAAACATAGGGAAAGTAAACTTCCATGGTTTACTCAAATTTGGGTAAAATATTGATAGGAGTAGATTGATGTATCTCATATATGTATATTATAAAGTTCAAACAAGGACTACAAGAAATATAAAAAGATATGCTCAAAACACCATAAATCAACGTTGAGTGTGAAAAATTATTCAAACAATCCTAATAACTTTCAGTAAGGCAAGAAAAGAGAAATGGGGGGGAGGCAAGAACAAATTTTAAACAAATTACAAAACAGAAAATATATACGTCACCAATCAATGAATACCTTAAACATAAATTATCTATATAAATAATTGAAAGAGAGTAGCAGAGTGGCTAAGAAAAAATACCACCATGTTATACACTATTTACCAAAAACTCACTTCCAATTCAATGAAACATGTTAAAATGAAAATCAAAAGATAAAAACAAAAATTGCAGCATGTACATATCATAAAAATTAGGAGTATGCTTAAATCAAAAGTAGAGACTCAAAATACATAAATCAAATGCAAATCAATCTAAAATTATATCTGAACTTCTATTGAACCCTTCCCCTTGGCAACTTATGGAACCACTAGAAATAATGTGAGCCAAATAATAATAATAATGATACAGATTGACTTTTGTAGAACAGAATACATACTTTTTCCCCAAATGTGCACGGAATATTCGTTATAACAGAGCATGTCATGGGTCATAAAACAATGGCAATAACAGAGAGACAAGAGGAAAAGATATAAATAAGTGAAAATTTTAAAAATAAACAGAATTAAGCCTTTGTAAATAATTTGTTGTTCCACAATGTAGACACAAATAAATGTTTTAAAAATATAGAAAATGAAACAAAAATGTATAAAAATGTTAGAGATACTGATAAAACCTCTGCTGGATCACTGCAAAAGCAAGAGAGTTTCAGAAAACCATCTGTTTCTGTCTTATTGACTACAAAAAAACCTTTGACTGTGGGGATCACCACAAACTGTGGAAAGCTCTTAAAGAAATGGGTATATCAGAACACCTGACCTGCCTCCAGAGAAATCTGTATGCAAGTCAAGAAATGATACATAGAACTGGACATGCAACAACAGACTGGTTCTGAATCAGGAAAGGAATACTTCAAGGCTGTATATTGACACCTACTTATTTAATTTGCATTTAGAGTACATCAAGCGAAATGCTGGGCTGGCTGAAGAAGAAGCTAGAAACAAATTTGCTGGGAGAGATATCAATAACCCCAGATGTGCAGATGACATCACTCTTATGGCAGAAAGCTAAGAAGAACTAAAAAGCCTCTTGATGAAAGTGAAAAAGTTGGCTTAAAATTCAACATTCAAAAAACTATGATCATTGCATCTTGACCCATCTTTTCATGGCAAATAGATGGGTAAATAATGGAAACAGTGAGAGACTTCATTTTTATTTATTTATTTATTTTTTAGAAACTTCATTTTTAGGGCTCCAAAATCACTGCAGATGGTGACTGCATCCATGAAATTAAAAGACACTTGCTCCTTGGAAGAAAAGTTATGATGAACTTAGGCAACATATTAAAATACAGAGGCATTATTTTGCCAACAAAAGTCCATCTAGTCAAAGCTATGGTTTTTCTGAGAGCCAAAGAATTGATGCTTTTGAACTGTGGCTTTGGAGAAGACTCTTGAGAGTCCCTTGGACAGCAAGGAGATCCAACCAGTCAATCTTAAAGGAAATCAGTCCTGAATATGAATTGGAAAGAGTGATGCTAAAGCTGAAACTCCAATGCTTTGTCCACCTGATGTGAAGAACTGACTCACTTGAAAAGGTGATAATTCTTTAAAAAACTGAAAGTGGTAGGAAAAGGTTAAGACAAAGGAAGAGATTGTTAGATGGCATCACTGACTCCATGGACATGAGTTTGAGTATGCTCTGGGAGTTGATGATGGACTGGTAAGCCTGGCATGCTGTACTCCATGGCGTTTCAAGGAGTTGGACATGACTGAGTGACTGAACTGAACTGGGAATCCTGGTACAGAGTCTATTGCTTCAGTGTATATTCTATAATGATCCAACTGCTTACCAACAAAAAACTTGATAATTCTTTCAAATTAGTTTCTCAATTCATCCAACTGTTCTTTGGTCCTACTTTCCCAAAGAATTTTTTTTTTTCAAATTTTCTCATTAATTAAATATGATATTTGCTTTAGTTCAGGAGAGAAAATTTAGGTTAAGAAATTACCTTCTATTTGTACAAGTTTTCATTATGAATAGATTTAAATTTTTATTTATATATTGAAACATTTTTTATACAACTTTGATTTTATGAAATACTCTGGCTTGATTATCATTTTAGATATATATTTTATATAGAACATAGAAGTTTGGGATTTAGTGAGAAAAAAACTTGGTACAGAAAGAAACTCTATAAGCCACACTGACAGGTGCAGAGATTCTTAGTATTACCCCAATTCTTTCTGTAAATCTATGCATCTTTTAGTACTATATTATCAGCTTTTTACATTTTTACACAAAATGGATTGCACTGAACACACAATCTATTTGTACAGATCAATAAAGGCCAAGTAATGTGTCTGCTTTTGAATATGCTATCTAGGTTCCTTTGATTTTATGAAATACTCTGGCTTGATTATCATTTTAGATATATATTTTATATAGAACATAGAAGTTTGGGATTTAGTGAGAAAAAAACTTGGTACAGAAAGAAACTCTATAAGCCACACTGACAGGTGCAGAGATTCTTAGTATTACCCCAATTCTTTCTGTAAATCTATGCATCTTTTAGTACTATATTATCAGCTTTTTACATTTTTACACAAAATGGATTGCACTGAACACACAATCTATTTGTACAGATCAATAATTCATTTTTTATGTCAGTTTCCCTTTAAATCCTATGAAATATTTTAAAAAAAAAAAAAAAACAATCAAAAATTGAAAAAAAAAATTCAAGCATATTTTTTTTTTACTATGTCTGTAGCTGATTAGTAATTGGTAATACAAAAGTTTTGCCTCAGAGAAAACAGTAATCTCTAAATTGGGTGAAATTATTTAATTTTTCAATAGAATGTGAAAGACTAGAGATCTCATCAAGAAAACTAGAGACACCAAGGGAGCATTTCATGCAAAGATGGGCTGAATAAAGGATAGAAATGGCAAGGAATTAACCAGAAGCAGAAGAGATTGAGAAGAATATAGCCATAATGGTGAGGTCACTCACCTAGAGCCTGGTATCCTGGAATGTGAAATCAAGTGGGCCTTAGGAAACATCATGGTGTACAAAGCTAGTGGAGGTGACAGAATTTCAACTGAGCTATTTAGAATGCTAAAAGATCATGCTGTTAAAGTTCTGCCAACAAATTTGGAAAACTCAACAGTGGCCACAGGACTGGAAAAGGTCAGTTTTGATTCCAATCCCAAAGAAAGGCAATGTCAAAGAATGTTCAAACTACCACACAATTCCACTCATTTCACATACTGGGAAGGTGATGTTAAAAATCATTCATGCTAGGCTTCAGCAGTACATGAACAGAGAACTTTCACATGCACAAGCTGGACTTAGAAAAAGCAGAGTAACCAGAGATCAAATTGCCAGCATCTGTTGGATCATAGAAAAAGCAAAGGAATAATAACAATTAAAAAAAAAAATCTACTTCTGCTTCATTGACTACTCTAAAGCCTCTGATTGTGTGAATTATAACCACCTGTGGGAAATTCTTAAAGAAATGGGAATACCAAACTTGCTTTCTCCTGGGGAACCTACATGCAGGATAAGAAGCAACAGTTAGAACCAGACATGGCACATTGGACATTTCAAAATTGGGAAAGGAGTATGTCAAGGATATATATTGTCACCTTGCTTATTTAACTTATATAAAGAGTACATCATGTGAAATGCCTGGCTCAATGACTCACAAGCTGGATTCAAGATTGCCCCAAGAAATAACAATAACCTCTAATAAGCAAATGACACACTTTAATGGCAGAAAAGGAAGAAGAACTAAAAAGCCTCTTGATGAAAGTGAAAGAGGAGAGTGAAAAAAAGTGACATTCAACAAGCAAATATCATGGCCTCTGGTTCCATCACTTCATGATAAATGGTTTGATAAAAAGTAGCAGTGGCAGTTTTTATTTTTTCCAAAACAACTGCAGATTGTGACTGCAGACATGAAATTAAGAGACACTTGCTCCTTGGAAGGAAATCTATGACAAACCTATACAGTGTGTTAAAAAAGCAGAGATATCACTTTCCCAATAAAGGCCAGTATACTCACAGCTATGGTTTTCCCAGTAGTCAAGGATGGATTTGAGAGTTGAACCATGAAGAAGGCTGAGTACCAAAGAACTGAGACTTTTAAACTGTGGTGTTGGAGCAGACTCTTGAGAGTACCCTAGACAGCATGGAGATCAAACAGTCAATCCTAATGGAAGCCAACCCTGAATATTCATTGGAAGGACTGATGCTGAAGCACCAATATTGGCCACTTGATGCAAAGAGCCAGCTCACTGGAAAAAACTCTGATGCTGGGAAAGATTGAAGGCAGGAGGAGAAGGGGACAACAGAGGAGAGATGGTTGTATGGCATCACTGACTCAATGAACATGAGTTTGAGAAAACTCCAGGAGATATTTAAGGACAGGGAAGCCTGGCGTGCTGCAGATAACGGGGTCACAAAGAGTTTGACATTAGTTTGTGACTGAACAACAACTATTTCATTTAAATCACTCATTCACTATGGTCTTCCCTGGTATCTCCTCAGGAGGCTTCCCTGGTGGCTCAGAGGTTAAAGCATCTGCCTCCAATGTGGGAGACCTGGGTTCGATCCCTGGGTTGGGAAGATCCCCTGGAGAAGGAAATGGCAACCCACTCCAGTATTCTTGCCTGGAAAATCCCATGGATGGAGAAGCCTGGTAGGCTACAGTCCATGGGGTCGCAAAGAGTCGGACACGACTGAGCAGCTTCACTTCACTTCCCTGGTATCTCAGCTGCAAAGAATATGCCTGCAATGCAGGAGACCTGGGTTCAAACCCTGGATTGGGAAAATCCCCCCAAAAAGGGAGAAGCTACCCACTCCAGTATTCCTTGCCTAGAGAATTCCATGGACAGTGGAGCCTGGCGGGCTACAGTCCATAGGGTCACAAAGAGTCAGACAGGTCTGAATGACCTTCACATATATGTACTCATTTACTAATGCACCTTCTTATATGAAAAAATAATCATCCAATATTCATATAAAGACTGAAATTTCAAAGATTCCAAAGTAGTACAACTGTCTGCTTTTCAAAATCAAACAACAATATAACTTCCTTTTTTTCCCTCCGGTCTCAAGAACCCTTGCTCTTCTGCTTGGTGATTCAAACAAATTTATGGCCTCAAATCACAGACAAAAGTTCACGATTAAATTAAATATTTTAAATATTCTGGATTATCTGAATTTTGAACCATAACAGTGCATCTTACTTTCTACCTGCTATCTCTCAACAGAAATTTAATAGAAATCACAATTGAAGTATAGCTTTAGGAAATCTGATTACCTCTTACCACAATCCACACCTGTTCAATAAATGTGCCACATCTGAGGCTACAGTGTCACATTTCATTAGTTTTTGCATTATAAAAATATAGAAATTATTTTTATGCTAACTTTTATATTCACCTAATTAATGAGTAGAAAATACTGAATCCATCTCCATAATGTATGTTTCTTTTTATTAATTAATTAATTAATTTATTTTACTTTACAATATTCCATTGGTTTTGCCATACATTGACTTGAATCCACCATGAGTGTACATGTGTTCCCCATCCTGAACCCCCCTCCCACCTTCCTCCCCATCCCATCCCTCTGGGTCATCCCTGTACACCAGCCCCAAGCACCCTGTATTATGCATCAAACCTGGACTGGTGATTCATTTCACATGTGATATTTTACGTTTCAATGCCATTCTCCCATATCATCCAGCTTCACCCACAGAGTCCAAAAGACTGTTCAATACATCTGTGTTTTTCTGTCTCACATACAGGGTTATCGCTACCTTCTTTCTAAATTCCATATATATGCATTAGTATACTGAATCAGTGTTTTTCATTCTGGCTTACTTCACTCTGTATAACAGGCTCCAGTTTCATCCACCTCTTTAGAACAGATTCAAATGTATGTTTCAACTGGCTAGTGCTTTCCACAGTTTCTACCTGCCTCCTCAAGTTAACTTTTTTTCCAGTTTACAATGTGTCAATTCAGTTCAGTTCAGTTCAGTTGCTCAGTCGTGTCCAACTCTTTGCGACCCCATGAATCGCAGCACACCAGGCCTCCCTGTCCATCACCAACTCCCAGAGTTCACTCAGACTTGCGTTCATTGAGTCAGTGATGCCATCCAGTCATCTCATCCTCGGTCGTCCCCTTCTTCTCCTGCCCCCAATACCTCCCAGCATCAGAGTCTTTTCCAATGAGTCAACTCTTCGCATGAGGTGGCCAAAGTACTGGAGTTTCAGCTTTAGCATCATTCCTTCCAAAGAAATCCCAGGGCTGATCTCCTTCAGAATGGACTGGACTCTCTTGCTTTTTCCATGATCCAGCAGATGTTGGCAATTTGATCTCTGGTTCCTCTGCCTTTTCTAAAACCAGCTTGAACATCAGGAATTTCACGGTTCACGTATTGCTGAAGCCTGGCTTGGAAAATTTTGAACATTATTTTACTAGCATGTGAGATGAGTGCAATTGTGTGGCAGTTTGAGCATTCTTTGGCATTGCTTTTCTTTGGGATTGGAATGAAAACTGACCTTTTCCAATCCTGTGGCCACTGCTGAGTTTTCCATATTTGCTGGCAGATTGAGTGCAGCACTTTCACAGCATCATCTTTCAGGATTTTAAATAGCTCAACTGGAATTCCATCACCTCTACTAGCTTTGTTCGTAGTGATGTTTAAGACCTAACTATTGTATGTTATGTTTTTCTTTATTCTTTTCTTTCTTTCTTTGTTTTTACTTTCCTACCACTTGTTCTCACTGCAGTCACAGGAACTTTTAAAAGTAAAAATCAAATATGACCTCTTGCAACGCTCCCATGAGCTTCTGTGATCTGACTTCTCACAACTTTCAACCTTATCTTATATCCTTCCACACACTTAATAACATCTCAGCCATATGAACCTTATGGAGATTATTTCTAGCACAAGAGTTTTGAAAGTTTTCTAGTCCCTAATAAAACAATATTCCTCCTTTTTTACCCAAGGTTGCTGTTTCACATGATTTATATTTTAGCTTAAATCTTTCATCTTTATAACCATACCCGAAGGAAAAATCTTTCTATTTTAAAAATTAAAAAAAAAAATCTTTCTATTTTACAGAATTTATATCATCTTTGTCTATTATATTCTTCCCATTTTTTTGTTGTTTACATATTTAAAGCAAATGTTTAGTATAGTTTCTAATATTTGATAATCAATAAATAATTGATGAAAAAATGAATATGTTTATATTTGATAAATCAATTATTTCTACAAGGTGTATTTATGAATCTATGTAGAGAAAGCAATTGATCACTATTTTAACCTCTTCCTGGCCACCTGCTGCAACTAAAGGGAAAAAAAAGTATATTTTTACAGGAATCAGGTGACCAGGAAAATGATTGAAAGTGGAAGTTAAGTCACTCAGACACATCTGACTCTTTGTGGCTCTATGAACTGTAATCTACAAGTCTCCTCTATCTTAGAATTTTCCAGGCAAGGGTACTAGAGTAGTTTGCCATTTCCTTTTCCAGGGCATCTTCCCAACCCAGGGATCGAACCTAGGTCTCCTGCATTGTAGGCAGACACTTTACTATCTAGATTGGGAATTCTAAAACCTTTGACTGTGTGGATCACAATAAACTGGAAAATTCTGAAAGAGATTGGAATACCAGACCACCTGACCTGCCTCTTGAGAAACCTATATGCAGGTCAAGAAGCAACAGTTAGAGCTGGTCGTGGAACAACAGACTGGTTCCAAATAGCAAAAGGAGTATATCAAGGCTGTGTATTGTCACCCTGCTTGTTTAACTTATATGCAGAGTACATCATGAGAAACCCTGGGTTGGAGGAAGCACAAGTTGGAATCAAGATTTCTCAGAGTAATATTAATAACCTCATATATGGAGATGACCATATAACCTCATAACCACCCTTATGGCAGAAAGTGAAGAAGAACTAAAGAGCCTCTTGATGAAAGTGAAAGAAGAGAGTGAAAGAAGTTGGCTTAAAGCTCAACATTCAGAAAACTAAGATCATGGCATCCGGTTCCATCACTTCATGGCTAATAGATGGGGAATCAGTGGAAACAGTGGCTGACTTTATTTTTCTGGGCTCCAAAATCACTACAGATGGTTACTGCAGCCATAAAATTAAAAGACACTTACTCCTTGGAAAGAAAGTTATGACCAACCTAGAGAGCATATTCAAAAACAGAGACATTATTTTACCAACAAAGGTCCATCTAGTTGTCTATGGTTTTTCCAGTAGTCATGTTTGGATGTGAGAGTTGGACTATAAAGAAAGCTAAGGGCTGAAGAATTGATGCTTTTGAAATGTGCTATTGGAGAACACACCTGAGAGTCCCTTGGAGACTCCTTAAAGAGTCTCCAAGGAGATCTAATCAGTCCATCCTAAAGGAGATCAGTCCTGGGTGTTCATTGGTAGGAATGATGTTGAAGCTGAAACTCCAATACTTTGGCCACCTGATGCGAAGAGTTGACTCACTGTAAAAGACCCTGATGCTGTGAAAGACTGAGGGCAGGAGGTGAAGGGGATGACAGAGGATGAAATGGTTGGATGTTATCACCAACTCAATGAACATGAGTTTGAGCAAACTCTGGGTGTTGGTGATGGAAAGAATGGTCTGGCGTGCTGCAATTCCCTGTACTATCTTTCTGTAAATATAAAACTATTCTAAAGTTAAAAGTTTATTTTAAAAAGCTAACAATTTCAACAAATATTTAATCTTTTTTCAATATAAATTTATTTATTTTAATTGGAAGTTAATTACAATCTTTATTCCTATCTAGACTGGACAATATTGAAAGTAACTTAATGTCAAATGTTGAAAGCCCTTAATGTCAATTACTTAAAGACTCCAAACTCCCTAAGCAGCAAGGTCTAAATTCTCTTCCTATAAGGCCTATGCAAACCCTCATAGACTAAGAGAGGTGAAAACATCAACCCAAGGCCTTCCCTGGTGGCTCAATGGTATCTAATCTGCCTGCCAATGCAGGAGACACGGGTTTGATCCTTGGTCCAGGAAGATTCCAATGCCGAGGGGTACCTAAGCCCATATGCTACAGCTACTGAGCCTATGTGCCTCAATTACTGAAGCCAGCATGCACTCTACAGTCTGTGCTCCACAGCAAGAGAAGCCACAGCAATGAGAAACCCCTGCACTGCAACTAGAAAGCAGCATCTTTTCTCCACAATTAGAGAAAAGCCTACAAAGCAAAGAAGACTCAGCACAGCCAAAACTCAATAAATAAATGCAGGCATCAACCCAGAATTGTCCAGCCACCCCAAAAATAAAGTTTTAATATAACTGCTATCTGTTAAGAACTTTTTGTAACAGTTCAGTTCAGTTCAGTTGCTCAGTTGTGTCTGACTCTTTGAGACCCCATGAACTGCAGCATGCCAGGCTTCCCTGTCCAACACCAACTCCCGGAGCTTACTTAAACTCATGTCCATCAAGTCAGTGATGCCATCCACCCATCTCATCTTCTGTCAGCCCCTTCTCCTCCTCCTCAATCTTTCCCAACATCAAGGTCTTTTCCAATGTGTCAGTTCTTCCCATCAGGTGGCCAAAGTACTGGAGTTTCAGCTTCAGCATCAGTCCTTCCAATGAATATTTAGGACTTATTTCCTTTAGGATGGACTGGTTGGATATAATTGCTGTCCAAAGGACTCTCAAGCATCTTCTCCAATACTACAGTTCAAAAGCATCAATATTTTGGTGCTCAGCTTTCGTTATAGTCCAACTCTCACACCCATACATGACTACTGGAAAAATCAGAACTTTGACTAGATGGACCTCTGTTGGCAAAGTAATGTCTCTGCTTTTTCCTATGCTGTCTATGTTGGCCATAGATTTTCTTCCAAAGAGCAAGCGTCTTTTAATTTCATGGCTACAGTCACCATCTGCAGTGATTTTCAAGCCCAAGAAAATAATTCTGTCACTGTTTCCATTGTTTCCCCTTCTATTTGCCATAAAGTGATGGGATGAGATGCCGTAATCTTCATTTTCTGAATGTTGAGTTTTAAGCCAGCTTTTTCACTCTCCTCTTTCACTTTCATCAAGATTCTCTTTAGTTCTTAGCTTTTTGCCATAAGGGGGGGGGGGATTATAAGCATATCTAAGGTTATTGATATTTCTCCCAGCAATCGTAATTTCAGTTGTGCTCCATCCAGTCTTGCATTTTGCATGATGTACTCTGCTTGTAAGTTAAATAAGCAGAGTAACAAAATACAGCCTTGAAGTACTCCTTTCTCGATTTGGAACCAGTCTGTTGTTCCATATACAATTCTACTGTTGCTTCTTGTCCTCCATACAGATTTCTCGGGAGGGCAGGTCAGCCAGATGCTAAATCTTATGCACACATTGGCATTTCTAATTTTCAAATCAAGTTCAATATAGGGAGCAAGAAGAAGAAGAACCATAAACATAACTGTAAAAAATAAACAAATAGCAATATGCTACAGAAGCAAAAATAAAATAAGAGGTTATAAGAATAAATAGGATTTTGTTAGTTGTATATAATGCAAACTGATTTTTGGCAATAAGTTGTAATGTATTTTGTACAAGTTTTGTAATCTGAATCTGTGTATCTCTATGTATGTATAATTGTATTAGTATGTCTTTTTAAATCCCAGACTCTAATTCAGCACATAGTATGTGTTTTAGCTTCACTCTTTTGCTTATCTGGATCTTCCTTTTTTGACAACAAGAAACTTGACTTTGACTAGGTACCATCTGTTTACTTATTTGTTTAACCCTAGTATACATGGAAAGTAGTTTCAAAATAGCTAGCCTATCCCTCTGTGGAGAAAGCACACAAACACACTAGAGGATATATGTTTAGTATTACAGATTACAGTCAAAACACTCATTGAGTCTCAGGAATTATTTTAATGGACCAAAATAAGTTGCCTGAGCTTAACTGGGTTAAAAGCTAAATTTAGAAGTTTCAGGAGTGATTTCAGGAATGTGTGCAATTGTGGGATCAGTGGGGAGAAAAGTTGAAATGATTTTGTAAGAATTTTTTTGTTTTTGTACCAAATATTTGAGTTTTCTTCAGTGACCTTTGAGGAATATTGATAAAGAATAGGACTTATTTTAAATTCATATATTCTTCTCAACTGTACTTTTTGTACTTGATGATTATCATAGTTTATGCTATGTGGGTCCTAGTTTTATCAGTGTTAAACTCACACAACATTTTATTGTAACTTACATGTTCACACGTTAGTCTCACCCAATGGCTTGTAAGATTTTTTAAAAAGAAAGTGTATCTTACTTATATTTCTGCCGCTAGCATTTGCCATGTTTATGAGTATGAAATAAAATGTATTTATTTAGGCATTTTTAAAGCATATAACATTTTTATTATATTTTTATTGTGACAAACAGCTATTATCACCTCCATTTCCAAGGGCTCAATATACCACTAGCCTTGCAACAATGCTTCTATGCTTAAAAATGTGTTTGTTTCTAATTTTCCTAGAAGACTATGTTTCAAACCAAGTAGGCCTCCAGTGCTGATTAAAAGCTGCGTGTGCTTAGTTGCTCAGTCATATTGGACTTTTTGCCACCCCATGGACTGTACCCTGCCAAGCTTCTCTGTCCGTGGGGATTCTCCAGGTAAGAATACTGGAGTGGCTTGTCCTGAACTTCCCCATCTTCCCAACCCAGGTATTGTACCTGGGTTTCCCACATCGTGCAGACAGAGTCTTTACTGTCTGAACCAGCAGGGAAGCTCTATTAAAAGCTGGCCACTACTAAAAGATCAGTGGTAAAGAATCTGCCTGCAGTGTGGGAAACCTGGGTCCAATCCCTGGATCAGGAAGATGCTATAATTCTGTGGCAAATATTTCTTAATATAAGTCCAAGAAGATGAATCTGTATAATGTAAGTACTTCATAAGTATTTCTCTTCTTCCTCTTATTTTTCTCCTTTTTGTCCTCCTCTTACTTCTTCTTATTTTTCATTTCTTACAGATTTACATATATACTATATTACCAAGAGAGTACCAAAACATTTAATTAACCTAAATATAACAGCAAAACAAATTTGTGCTCAAGTGAACTTTGTTAAGACGGGAAATAATTAACCTTTTTTTTTTGCAATGTTATTTAGTCTTCATTTAAATCAATTAAATTGGCTCACATAGCATAAGCATAAAAGAGACAAGATTATGGCTTTGCCTCTGGTACGCCAAGTATAGGGACTCAAAATCATGATTTTATTTATTTACTTTTTTGATGTGCATGTTTCTAAATGAGACAAATCCTGCTTCATTTTTTAGATTATAGACCACATGTCATGATGATCTCCAGATTTCTCTTGACACTAATGCTGCAAGCTGGAAAAATTTTTATTAGGTCACAAGACAGATGTTTTTATACTCCTCATAAGACATATTTACCCAATATTAATAAATGTATCAATATCACACATGTATCAATATCAATAAATTGATAAGAATAAGACTTAGTTTGAATTCATACATTTTTTTTCCTGGTTTTATGTTAGTATATAAAGAACTCTTTACATATTAATTACATGCTCAATTATGTTATACATTTATCCAAGATATAGACATATAAAATGTTCTAATATATGTAATATGAGTGAAGTCAGTGAGTGAAGTTACTCAGTCGTGTCCGACTCTTTGCGACCCCATGGACTGTAGCTTACCAGGCTCCTCCCTCCATGGGATTCTCCAGGCAAGAGTACTGGAGTGGGTTACCATTGACTTCTCCAGGGGATGTAATATAGTAATCCAATTTAAATAAGTATTATAATCTTTGGATGTATTTTCTCATGTTTTCAAGATATCACTAAGATATTTCAGGATAATGTAAAAATTTAAATCATTCTTCAAAAATAACAGAATTTTAATTGAAATAAATTATCTTTACTGTTGTTGGTTTCTTGAAGTGTATACTCCAAAAATCCCAAATAAGATAAAGGATTGCTGATTTGCATTTTAAAGGACCTGAGGATTTTACAGTGATGTGTATCCTCTTTAAGTTAAAATTTAAAGCATATTAGATTAAATGCAGTGATGGCTGATATTTAGAAAGGAAAGAATTACAAATTATAAATGATTGACAAAGCAGAAAATTCAGAAAACAGCATGAAATCTAGAAAAGCAAGGAATGTTTTGTAAAACTGTCCCAACTGTATCAATAATCTTTTCTTCAGCTCCTGATGTTTATACAATTATATTGATTATTTATTTGCCAAGTGTATAACTGTGTATGTATGACCATGAAAAGTACAGTCTGATCTCTCATCTTTTCTCGTTAGCATTCCTCATATCTGGCTCAGACATCTACAAGAATCTTCCTAACACATTTATCAGCTTTCTCTCTTACTCTGTGGGTTCCAAAGTGATCTTTTAAAAATTAAAATGAAATCATGTGACTTGTCTACTCAAACATATTACTATCTTTACTCTTAGAATCAAACTTCTTTTTATATACACTACAAGTTCATATATGAACTGATCCATATTTATCCTCATAGTGACCTCGAACTATTCTTTCCTATTGTTCATATATATATTCATCACATTGGTCATTCTTTATTTTTTCTCACCTTAGAGCATTTTACCAGGTAGGTCCCATGGCTTAGAGTTGCTCTTGCCTCAACTTAAAAAAAGCCCTTAAAAAAAGTCTTTACCTTTTTATGATAAATTGTGTCTTCTCAAAGATGCCTGTCTGTGATCATCCCATATACGCAATCCACAGCTTTCCCAAAACTGACTAGAATAAGAGAAAAAATGGAGAAATGTGTTAGGAAGTTTCTTGCCAGTGTCCAAACTGACGCTCCAACATTTTGGCCACCTGATACTACTCATTGGAAAAGACTCTGGTGCTGGGAAGGACTGATGCAAAATGAGAAGGGGGCAGCAGAGGATGAGGTGATTAAATAGAATCACAGACTCGATGAACATGAATTTGAGCAAACTCCAGGAGAAGTAGAGGACAGAGGAGGCTGGTGTGCTATAGTCCATGGGGTCGCAAAGAGGCAGACATGACTTAGTAACTATAAAACAACAAGAATTTTAATACTTGATAATTGTAGTATGATAATGGTTAGACATTAGCTCTTTTATCTCTAAACTTTTTTTTTCTATGTAATCAAATCTACAAGGGATTTGTGTCCCATCCCTCACTAAGTTGTGTTTTATGTTACAAATGATGTGAGGTGTGAATTCTGAAGAAAAAAATAAATAACTCTTACAAAAAATGGGATCTTAGATTTTGTTCTCTGGAAATTTAAGTATTTAAAGGTTTATAGGAATGAAGAACAGGGAAAGATGAGAAGGATAAAAGAGTTGAAACAGAGAATTAGTGGTGATACATTCCAGGTCTACTAGAAGATAGTATTCTAAAGAGAGTAGTGTCCATATGAGCCTATGTTGCGGAGACACAGGGATGTGGTTTCAAACCGAGATATACAATTGTATGATTTAATTTGAAACATTCTGGAAAGGTGAGTGTTGGCTTAGGGATGGCATAACCTTAGGGCACTACTGAGCACAGATAAGGAATTCTTCAAAGGGAGCCATGAGAGGATAAAGGTCAAGGCATTAACCTGCCTTTTTATCACCACTGTTCAATCTTACTGTTGTGTAGCTCTAGGGAAAGTAACATGGTCCAAACACCACATTAGCTTTAACTTCCTGCCCTAACTGTAAGATAAAACTTCAGAATCAATTTTAATAAGATTTTAAGTAAATTAATAAGTTAATTTTGTTTACACATATGAACTTTCATGTCAGATTCACACAGAAAATTTAAGTATTTGTTTTTAAAAGTGCTGTTTATTTTCTACATGTTTGATGCTTACATCTGGTTGAGTGAATATTATATATCCCAAATTTAATAATAGTCTTACTGATACAGAGTAGGGACACAATACACACTTTATTAATCAATTAACAAAATGTGATTTTTATCAATTAATGAGTCTTTTTGCAGGAGGCAAAAGAGAAGCTCAAAGTGCCTCTTGTTGTTGTTGTTTAGTCACTAAGTCATGTCTGACTCTGTGATGCCAGGGACTGCAGCACACCAGGTTTCCCTGTCCACTATCTCCCAGAGTTTGCTCAAGCTCACGTCCATTGAGTCGGTGAAGGCTTCCAAACATCTCATCCTCTGTGGCCTCCTTCTCCTCCTACCCTCAATCTTTCCCAGCATCAGAGTCTTTTCCAATGAGTTGAACTTTCACATCAAGTGATCAAAGTATTGGAGCTTCAGCTTCAGAATCAATCCTTCCAGTCGATATTCAGGGTTGATTTCCTTTAGGATTGACTGTTTTGATCTCCTTGCTGTCCAAGGGACTCTCAAGAGTCTTTTCCAGCATTATGATTCTCTGTCACTCAGATTTTATGGTCCAATTCTCACTAGGTTAATGATTTTTTTCCCAACAATGTTGATTCCTGCTTGTGATTCACCCAGCCATGCATTTCACACGATGTGCTCTGCATGTAAGTTAAATAAGTGAGGTGGCAATATACAGGCTTGATGTATTCCTTTCCCAATTTTGAACTATTCTGCTGTTCAATGTCCTGTTCTAACTGTTTTGTCTTGACCTGCATAGATAGAATAACCTGGCCAAAATGAATTATTTAATGCATGTGTTTGTATTTGCTTATAAATGTTGAGCTTTTAGCCATTGCACTGAAGCTGCCTCTATATAGAATCTTAACCACTCACACACACACAAACCTGGCATCTCAAGCAATTACAGCATTTATAAGAGCAAGGTGATATGAAAAAAAAAAATAGAAAATAGGTTAAGATGAGTATCTAGGATAATGAGAAGTTAAAATATCATAAAATATACTTGGGGCACTTAACTAGAGATTAGTGTACATGGATGTGTGTGTTTTGCTGGAAAAATGTTCTCTACTCAAGCTATTAAGAAAATACTGGAAAATTTAAGTAGCCTAAATTATGCAGCAAACTGTAAAGACAGAAGTTGAGTTTGTAACTGATCTAACTTTGTTTAGAAGTTTGGTTTTGATAGGATGGATGAGGGGAATAACTGAGGGCTAACTGTGGTGTTGGAGAAGACTCTTGAGAGTCCCTTGGACTTCAAGGAAATCCAACCAGTCCATTCTAAGGGAGATCAGTCCTGGGTGTTATTTGGAAGGAATGATGCTAAAGCTGAAACTTCAGCACTTTGGCAACCTCATGCGAAGAGTTGACTCATTGGAAAAGGCTGTAATTCTGGGAGGGATTGGGGGGCAGGAGGAGAAGGGGACGACAGAGGATGAGATGGCTGGATGGCATCATCGGCTGAATGGACATGAGTTTGAGTGAACTCCGGGAGTTGGTGATGGACAGGGAGGCCTGTTTTGCTGCAATTCATGGGGTTGCAAAGAGTCAGACACGACTGAGTGACTGAACTGAACTGAACTGAATGTCATACAGGAGTCACAGTACAAATTATCTAGTTTATCAGTCTGTAGATCATCATTTTCTATTTTTTTTTTTTTTTCTAGACCTCATATTTTTAGGTTCACTTTATACTTTCCATCAAGAATCATCAAAAATATTTTACTTTGAATATTTGTTGGCGGAATTTTTCTGCAAATATACTTGTCACTGCATCTCTTTAAAGTACATTTTACTATGTGTAAAACAAACCCTTCTATTAATTACAGTTAAATTATTTCCAAATAAATATTTATTAGATATTAACTTTACTATTGATGAATGCAATTAACATTTGTTTCACATGTTTATTGTAAAAATAACCCAGAGAATCATTTTCTTCTGAGATCTTTTCATCACCTTTTCAAATACAGACATAATAATAAAAACAATTTCCAATAGAAAAGTGTTTTCTTCCTTATATTGACATCAATAATGATTAAAATAAAGTAGAAGGGGAAGAAACAACTTTTATGAAGCAGCATAGTAATGATTAGAGTTCCAATGGGCTACAAGATGATTTAAAAGATTAAAAATGATAAACATGTAGTATATGACAAATAAAAAATGCAATCTTTGTCTTAGAGATTTGAGGTACTTTGTTGAGGCAGGAACTCTCTCTCACATCACTAGCTATTTCAAACAGGTGGGATAGCTGTTGAAGTGATAAATGTGAGGAAAGTCAGAAGTAGTACTTTTTCACAGATTCTAACATGTGGAATCTACAATTCTGAATTAAGTTCGGTTTAAGAAGCAGTTGTAAATATCTCCTACAGAATGGGCAAGCCTCTGTTGGTAGTAGATAATTGGTGATAGAATTCCTGGAAGTAACATAAGAATCACCAACCTTCAAGCTTCATATGGACCCATAAACTCCATGTAAAACTTACCAGCAAGTGTCCCTATTAAGGCAAATTACTACTAAATTTGAGACTTCCTTGGTGGCTAGATGATACAGAAAAAAAAAAAAAAAAATCTGCCTGTAATGCAGGAGGCCTGGGTTCAATACCAGCATCAGGAAGATAAATCCCCTGGAGAAGGGAATGGCTACCTACTCTTCTATTTTTGCCTGGAGAATTCCATGGACAGAGGTGCCTGGTGGGCTACAGTCCATGGGATCACAAAGAGTTGAACATGACTGACCAACTAACACTTTTTTCTCATTTCACTACTAAAATTAAGGGGGATACCATATCATCAGATTTATTTAGTCCCATGGAAATGGTGCCAAGTAAATGCATGACCTGTTGAAAAGCATATTCCAGTTAATGCAAGGTATTGTATTTAGTGAGAACATGTAGAAGTAGAAAGTTATGAAAATTTTGTGCTAGGACAAACTATGGAAAAATCATTCTGTGAGATAAACTTCAATATTATTATTTAATGAAATAACTTAATCAATAACGTGGTGAGATAACTTTATCTGTTCAAGTTACACATATAAAATATGACATGTTAAATGAGAAATTTAAATTCTAAATAATGGAGTATAAGTTTGATCTCACTTTAAACACAAGAAAAACACAACATATCAAATATAGCTTTCCTCGTGCACTTTTTTCTTCACATACACACACACACACACAGATGCATATTATACATTGAATGGACTACTAAAAATTATTTCTGTAGTCTTATTCATTTTTCAGTACTGAATTTTTATTATTCATATATCATCACTTTCTAAAATATTTTTTCTTGGTTAAGGAACAGAGACTAAAACACAAAAACACTTTCATAACCTAGAGATTTCAATTAGGAAATATTATGTTCTTCACAATCCAAATGTAATGTTGCCATTCTTATATAAAAGGAAGAATTTAGTTAAATTTATCAAAAGAAAAAAGCATTTTTAGTCACATGGGTTGGATTCTTATTTCATTAGTGAGCTAATTCCTTAGCCAACTTTGAAAATAAAGGAACCTTAGAGAACCCTGAAAGGAACCCTTGAGATTGAGATTTCCTTGGCATCATCTCATCAAATATCAATACTAATTAAATTAGTTTGCTTTTTCAGTTCAGTTCAGTTCAGTCACTCAATCGACTGTTTGTGACCCTATGAATCGCAGCACGCCAGGCCTCCCTGTCCATCACCAACTCCCGGAGGTCACTCAGACTCAGGTCCATCGAGACCATGATGCCATCCAGCCATATCATCCTCTGTTGTTCGCTTCTCATCCTGCCCCCAATCCCTCCCAGCATCAGAGTCTTTTCCAATGAATCAACTCTTCTCATGAGGTGGCCAAATACTGGAGTTTCAGCTTTAGCATCATTCCTTCCAAAGAAATCCCAGGGCTGATCTCCTTCAGAATGGACTGGTTGGATCTCCTTGCAGTCCACGGGACTCTCAAGAGACTTCTCCAACACCACAGTTCAAAAGCATCAATTCTTCGGCACTCAGCCTTGTTCACAGTCCAACTCTCACATCCATACATGACCATAGTAAAAACCATAGCCTTGATTAGACGGACCTTAGTCAGCAAAGTAATGTCTCTGCTTCTGAATATGCTATCTAGGTTGGTCATAACTTTTCTTCCAAGGAGTAAGCATCTTTTAATTTCATGGCTGCAGTCAACATCTGCAGTGATTTTGGAGCCCCAAAAAACAAAGTCTAACACTGTTTCCACTGTTTCCCCATCTATTTCCCATGAAGTGATGGGACTGGATGCCATGATCTTCGTTTTCTGAATGTTGAGCTTTAACCCAACTTTTTCACTCTCTTCTTTCAATTTCATCAAGAGGCTTCTTAGTTCCTCTTCACTTTCTACCATAAGTATGGTGTCATCTGCATATCTGAGGATATTGATATTTCTCCCGGCAATCTTGATTCCAGCTTGTGCTTCTTCCAGCCCAGGGTTTCTCATGATGTACTCTGCATAGAAGTAAAATAAGCAGGGTGACAATATACAGCCTGGACGTACTCCTTTTTCTATTTGGAACCAGTCTGTTGTTCCATGTCCAGTTCTAACTTTTGCTTCCTGACCTGCATACAGATTTCTCAAGAGCCAGGTTAGGTGGTCTGGTATTCCAATCTCTTTCAGAATTTTCCACAGTTTATTGTGATCCACACAGTCAAAGGCTTTGGCATAGTCAATAAAGCAGAAATAGATATTTTTTCTGGAACAGTTTCAGTGTGTCTGCTCTCTGATTCCCTCTTGCAACACCTACCATCTTACTTGGGTTTCTCTTTCCTTGGGCGTGGGGTATCTCTTCACGGCTGCTCCAGCAAAGCACAGCCGCTGCTCCTTACCTTGGAGGAGGGGTATCTCCTTACTGCCACAGTTCCTAACTTTCATTGTGGAATAGCTCCTCTAGGCCCTCCTGCATCTGTGCAGCCAGGCTCCTTGGGTTGTTCCTACTGGTCCCCAGCCCTGGCCTCGGGCGTGGGTGGCTCCACCCAGCTGCCACCTCTGGCCTCGGGCTCAGGGTGGCTCTTCAGGGTCACTGCACTTGGCCTCAGGTTCGAGGTGGCTTGTCCCAGCCGCCCCTGACCTTGGACATGGGATAGCTCCTCCTGCCCGCCACCCCTGACCTTGGACGCGGGGTGTCTCCTCCCTGCCACCACTGACCTCTGGAAATCTTTTTAAAATCTGTTTAATTAAATAAAATAAAAATAAAGGTTAAATAACAAGTGAAACATGTATTTGGAGCACTTATAACCAATGTAGGACTGGTACCATAATGGACAAAGATCTTTAGGTCTTCAGCAATAATCAACATTTTTTTTTAAAAAAAGGCTATGCATATGATTAATAAGCACATTAATATGCAATTACCTTAGCAATAATCAGAATAAAATCTTCATAAAATATAATGTCAAGCAGGAGATTGTAACAATGAACATTGACATTTTAGGAATCAGCAAACAAACATGGACTGGAACTGGTGAATTTAACTTAGATAACCATTGCATCTACTACTGTGGGCAAGATTCTCTTAGAAGAAATGGAGTAGCCATCATAGTCAACAAAAGAGCCCAAAATGCAGTACCTGGTTGCAATCTCAGAAACGACAGAATGATTTCTGTTCCTTTCCAAGGCAAACCAATCAATAGCACAGTACTCCAAGTCTATGCCCTCAACAATAATACGGAAGAAGCTGAAGTTAAAGGGTTCTATGAAGACCTACAAGAACTAACACCTCCAAAAGATGTCCTTTTCATTAAGGTGACTGGAATGCAGAAGTAGGAAGTCAAGAAATACCTGGGGTAACAGCTAAATTTGGCCTTGGAGTACAGAAGGAAACAGTGAAAAAACTAACAGAATTTTGCAAAGAGAATACACTGGTCATAGCAAAAACCCTCCTACAACAACACAAGAGAAGACTCTACACATGGACATCACCAGGTGGTCAATATGGAAATCAGATTGATTATATTCTTTGCAGCCAAAGATGGAAAAGCTCTGTACAGTCAGCCAAAACAAGACTGAGAGCTGACTGTGGCTCAGAACATGAACTCCTTATTTCCAAAGTGAGACTTAAATTGAAGAAAGTTGGGAAAACCACTAGAACATTCAGGTATGACTTAAATCAAATCCCTTATGATTATACAGTAGAAGTGAGACATAAATTCAACAGATTAGATCTGACAGAGAGTGTCTGAAGAACTATGGATGGAAGTTAGTGACATTATACAGGAAGCAGTGATCAAGACCATCCCCCCAAGAAAAATAAATACAAAAAGGCAAAATGGTTGTCTGGGGAGGCTTTACAAGCAGCTATGAAAAGAAGAGAAGTGAAAGGCAAAGGAGAAAATAAAAGATACAACATTTCAATGAAGAGTTCCAAAGAATAAAAAGGAGAGATAAGAAGGCCTTCCTCAGCAATCAATGCAAAGAAATAGAGGAAAACAATAGACTAGGAAAGACTAGAGATCTCTTCAAGAAAATTAGAGATTCCAAGGGAAAATTTCATGCAAAGATGGGCTCAATAAAGGACAAGAACGGTATGGACCTAACAGAAGCAGAAGACATTAAGAAGATATTAAGATATTAAGAATACACAGAAGACTTCCAGAACTATGTTGAATAGTAGTGGTGAAAGTGGGCACCCTTGTCTTGTTTCTGACTTTAGGGGAAGTTTTGGCCACAGCAATCAGAGCAGAAAAAGAAATAAAAGGAATCCAAATTGGAAAAGAAGTAAAACTATCACTGTTTGTAGAGGACATGATCCTCTACATAGAAAACCCTAAAGACTCCACCAGAAAATCATTAGAGCTACTCAATGAATATAGTAAATTTGCAGGATATAAAATCAACACACAGAAATCCCTTGCATTCCTATACACTAATAATGAGAAAATAGAAAGAGAAATTAAGGAAACAATTCCATTCACCATTGCAATGAAAAGAATAAAATACTTAGGAATATATCTACCTAAAGAAACTAAAGACTTATATATAGAAAACTATAAAACACTGGTGAAAGAAATCAAAGAGGACACTAATAGATGGAGAAATATACCGTGTTCATGGATCAGAAGAATCAATATAGTGAAAATGAGTATACTACCCAAAGCAATCTATAGATTCAATGCCATCCCTATCAAGCTACCAACGGTATTTTTTCACAGAGCTAGAACAAATAATTTCACAATGTGTATGCTAAGTCGCTTCAGTCGTGTCCGACTCTGTGCGACCCCATAGACGGCAGCCCAGCAGGCTCCTCCATCCCTGGGATTCTCTAGGCAAGAACACTGGAGTGGGTTGCCATTTCCTTCTCCAATGCATGAAAGTGAAAAGTGAAAGTGAAGTCGCTCAGGCGTGTAAAAACCTCGAATAGCCAAAGAAATCTTGAGAAAGAAGAATGGAACTGGAGGAATCAACCTGCCTGACTTCAGGCTCTAAAACAAAGCCATGGTCATCAAGACAATATGGTACTGGCACAAAGACAGAAATATAGATCAGTGGAACAAAATAGAAAGCCCAGAGATAAACCCACACATGTATGGACACCTTATCTTTGACAAAGGAGGTAACAATATACAATGGAGAAAAGACAATCTCTTTAACAAGTAGTGCTGGGAAAACTGGTCAACCACTTGTAAAAATGAAGCTAGAACACTTTCTAACGCCATACACAAAAATAAACTCAAAATGGATTAAAGATTTAAATGTAAGACTATATGTAAGAAACTATAAAACTGTTAGAGGAGAACATAGGCGAACACTCTCCAACATAAATCACAGCAGGATCCTTTATGACCCACCTCCCAGAATATTGGAAATAAAAGCAAAAATAAACAAATGGGACCTAATTAAAATTAAAAGCTTCTGCACAACAAAAGAAACTATAAGCAAGGTGAAAAGGCAGCCTTCAGAATGGGAGAAAATAATAGTAAATTAAGCAACTGACAAACAACTAATCTCAAAAATATACAAGCAACTCCTGCAGCTCAATTCCAGAAAAATAAACGGCCCAATCAAAAAATGGGCCAAAGAACTAAACAGACATTTCTCCAAAGAAGACATACAGATGACTAATAAATACATGAAAAGATGCTCAACATCACTCATTATCAGAGAAATGCAAACAAAAATCACAATGAGGTGCCATTTCATGCCAGTCAGAATGGCTGCGATCCAAAAGTCTACAAGCAATAAATGCTGGAGAGGGTGTGGAGAAAAGGGAACCCTCTTACACTGTTGGTGGGAATGTAAACTAGTACAGCCACTATGGAGAACAGTGTGGAGATTCCTTAAAAAACTGGAAATAGAACTGCCATATGACCCAGCAATCCCACTACTGGGCATACACACTGAGGAAATCAGAATTGAAAGAGACACGTGTACCCCAATGTTCATTGCAGCATTGTTTATAATAGCCAGGACATGGAAGCAACCTAGATGTGCATCAGCAGATGAATGGATAAGCAAGCTGTGGTACATATACACAATGGAGTATTATTCAGCCATTAAAAAGAATACATTTGAATCAGTTCTGATGAGGTGGGTGAAACTGGAGCCGATTATACAGAGTGAAGTAGCCAGAAAGAAAATGACCAATACAGTATATAAATGCATATATATGGAATTTAGAAAGATGGTAACTATAACCCTGTATGCAAGACAGCAAAAGAGACACAGATGTATAGAACAGTCTTTTGGACTCTGTGGGAGAGAAAGAAGGTGGGATGATTTGGAAGAATGGCATTGAAACATATATAACATTATATAAGAAACGAATTGCCCATCTAGGTTCAATGCAGGATACAGGATGCTTGGGACTGGTGCACTGGGGTAACCCAGAGGGATGGTATGGGGAGGGAGGTGGGAAGAGGGTTCAGGATTGGGAACACGTGTGCACCCGTGGTGGATTCATGTTGATGTATGGCAAAACCAATACAATATTGTAAAGTAATTAGCCTCCAATTAAAATAAATAAATTTAAATTAAAAAAAAAGTAAAATCCCCCAAAAATTAAAAAAAAAAGTTAAAAAAAAAAGAATACACAGAAGAACTATACAAAAAAAGATCTTCATGACCCAGATAATTATGATGGTGTGATCACTCACTTAGAGCCAGACCTCCTGGAATGTGAAGTCAAGTGGGCCTTAGGAAGTGTCACTGTGAACAAAGCTTCTGGAGGTGATGGAATTCCAGTTGAGCTATTTTAAATCCTAATAGATGATGCTGTGAAAGTGCTGTACTCAATATGCCAGAAAATTTGGAAAATGCAGCAGTGGCCACAGGACTGGAAAAGGTCAGTTTTCATTCCAATCCCAAAGAAAGGCAGTGCCAAAGAATGTTCAAACTACCACACACTTTCACTAACCTCACACACTAGCAAAGTAATGCTCAAAAGTCTCCAAGCCAGGCTTTAACAGTATGTCAATCATGAACTTCCAGATGTTAAAGCTGGATTTAGAAAAGATAGAGGAAACAGAAATCAAATTGCCAAAATCCATTGGATAATTGAAAAAGCAAGAGAGTTCCAGAAAAACATTTACTTCTGCTTTATTGACTATACCAAAGCCTTTGATTGTGTGGATCACATTAAACTGTGGGAAATTCTTAAAGAGATGGGAATAACAGAAAATTTGACAAGTCTCTTGAGAAATCTTTATTCAGGTCAAGAAGAAACAGTTAGAACTGGACATGGAAAAACGGACTGTTTCCAAATCAGGAACAAAGTACTTTACCTTGCTTATTTAACTTATATACAGGGTATATCATGAAAAATGCTGGGCTGGATGAAGCACAAGCTGGAATCAAGATTGCTGTGAGAAATATCAATAACTTCAGAAGTGTAGATGACACCATCCTTATGGCAGAATGTGAAGAACTAAAGTACCTCTTGATGAAAGTGAAAGAGCAGGGTGTAAATGTTGGCTTAAAACTCAACATTCAGAAAACAAAGATCATGCCATCTGGTCCCATCACTTCATGGCAAATAGATGGGGAAACAGTGGAAAAAATGACAGACTTTATTTTTTGGGGCTCCAAAATACTGCAGATGGTGACTGTAGCCATGATATTAAAAGACGTTTGCTCCTTTGAAGAAAAAATATGACCAACCTATACAGCTTATTAAAATAGCAGTGATATTACCTTGCCAACAGAGGTCTGTCTGTCAAAGCTATAGATTTTCCAGTAGTTATGTATGGATGTGAGAGCTAGACTATAAAGAAAGCAGAACACCAAAGAATTGATGCTTTTGAAGTGTGGTGTTGGAGAAGACTCTTGAGACTCCTTTAGACTTCAAGGAGGTCAAACCAGCCCATCCTAAAGGAGATCAGTCCTGGGTATTCACTGGAAGGACTGATGCTGAAGCTGAAACTCCAATACTTTGGCCCCCTGATGTGAAGAACTGACTCATTTGAAAAGACATTGATGCTGGGAAAGATTGAAGGCTGAAGGATAAAGGGACAACATAAAATGAGATGGTTGAATGGCATCACTGACTTTATGCACATGAGTTTTAGTAAACTTCAGGAGTTGGTGATGGACAGCGAAGCCTGGTGTGCTGCAGTTCATGGGGTCACATCTCATTAGTCAGACATTTCAAGAGTAAGACATTCATGAGCGTCTGAACTGAGGTGAAAATATAATGACTACAGATAGACATTTTATGTCTGAAATATAAAGACAGACAAAAGTAAATGTTGATGAAGGTGTGGTAATAAGAACCCTAATTTATATTTGATGGAATGCTAACATAACAAGTTTGAAAAGCATCATGACATCATTTACCAAGTAACTGAATTGGTTCATGGCATATGACACAGCAATTCCAAACTCAGATATGTGTGTTATATTTAACTATGCATTGCAATAGTAACCATTAATAATTGCAATTGCCAAGACTTTACGAAACACAGATGCCCATTAACCGAAATGTGCACCTATGACAGATGATAGATTTTTGTATATTCTGTTAATGAGATAGAATAAATAAACCTACTTTAACTTCATGAAACAAAATGATTGAATCTCACATATAACTTGTTGAAAAAATAATGCAGTAACAAAAACATTCAAATATTGTGATGCACTGATAGAATTTTAAAATGAGCCAAACATTATGCTGCTACCAGTCAAGAAGTTGAAAGAGAAATGAAGAAGAGTCAATGAATGAGAAATATCAATATATTATGAAAGAGGTTCTAGAATTCTAGCAATATTCCTTTTATTGAGGTGTGTGGGGATTACATGAAAAATATTTATAAGAGCAATGTGTTATTCAATCATTTAATCAGTCACAGAGATAAGGCAGGAGCAGAGAACAGAGAGAAGAAAATAAATATCTTTGTATTTGGTGAGAAGGGGGTGTGAATTTGAATTAATCATGAATTTGCCAGGCAGATGTCCAAAGTGAGTCTAGAGAACTAGAGATTCATGTTGTGATGAGCTTTACATAATGTGCTAAAATATTTGGACTTTATTTAAAATAAATTAGAAAAACATTGAAAAAGAGCAAGATATAATTTAGATATTTATTTAACCATTGTAGAGTAAAAAATTGTTTGTGGGTACAAGACTGAAGTTGGAAATCCTAACTGTGAGACTGCTTGAGTTAATAGAATTTATGTTGAATAAAGGACTGGTAGAGTGCAAATTATTAACTATACTTTGGAGAGAAAAAGGAAAAACAGAAGGGGAGAAAAAAAAATAAGGCTAATGCTCTTGAAAAAGCAGGAGTTAATGTCCAGAAGTATGATGAAAACACATTTTTTAGGGAAAGTATGTAAACAAAAGTCATGGAGATATAAAAGGTTTTACTTAGTGATAAGTTTGCAATATATCCAAGATAGAACAATTCTAGGTGATATCAAGATTCAGCCTATGAATGAATTAGTGAGTGAAAACAATAGGGACTGGTATGGGTGTGTGATAGATAGGTATAAAAAATATTTAAAATATATGTATATTTACAAATTTATAAACATACATATGTTTTCTAACTCTATCTCTTGAGGACTAGAAGGATCAATATCCCAGGAGAAATGAGCAAATTTTATACTCAGATCTTCCTTTCTAAATAAAAGGAAAACGAGTGTTTGGATTATTGTTTGTTTGATTCTAGAGCTAAGGAAGGGTATAAACATTATGGGCCATAAAAAAAGAAGGTTAAGAAAACAGACAAACACAATCCTGAAACAGCTTTCAGTACTCAAAGCTGGAAATTTTTGAGCAACAAAATTAACTAGAAATATTGGACTATGATAAAAAGAATAAAGGAAATATTGTTAAATTTATCCTGATAAAAACAAAAAATTAAATAAAAATCATGACATTAAGAATTATTTCTTTCTGAAGAATTTCAAATAATGAATGTATAAGCAATGAAGAGAAATTTATCATTAAAACACCAAAGTAATAATTGTTGTAGCAAAAATTCAGTAATTTAGTGGACTACTGAATGAAAATTTAAGAAACAGTATATATACACACTCTCAAAGTATTTCAATAAAAATAATTCTAATTAGTGTTATGATTTTAACATGTGCCTACAAATTGCAGGATAATTTTCCCTTCATGAGGTGGAGATTAATTTCATACTCCTAAATTGAGCTGGACTTAGTGACTTGCTTCCAGTACTTGAATATGGCAATGCAAACAAAAAACTCCTTGTTAAAACATCTGTGTGTGTTAGTTGCATGGCCATGTCTGACACTTTTGTAGCCCACCAGGCTCTTCTGTCCATGGGATTCTCGAGACAAGAATACTAGAGTGGGTAATCATTCCCTTCTCCAGGGGATCTTCCCAGCCCAGGGATCGAATCCAGCTGTCTTGCATTGGAGGTAGATTCCTTATCATCTGAGTCACCAATTAGAGCATAAACAAGAAACTAAAGCTAATGTCACCAGTGTTAAGTGATGTCAACAGCAGGTTCTCCCTGATATGGTATGATGAGGTCGGTCATCTGTGGTGTTCTTCCTTTAATATATAACCCCAATATAATCATGAGATAACATTAAATAAATGTAAATTGAAGAGCAATGAACAAAACGTTTGAGCAATAATTTAGAAAAAGTCAAGATCAGGAGAACAAGAGAGGGATGAAAACTCACAGATTGAAGGGTAACTAGGTGTCACAACCAATAAATGTAATGCAGTTCTAGACTGCATCCTACAATGGTAATAATACTCTAAAATGATAAAACATTTAGAGAAATAAAAGTCTATTTTCTAGTAAGTATACTTTGATTCTATAAGATATTAACATCATCGGAAGGTGAGTGAGGAGTGTAGAAAACTCTGTACTATGTTTGCATATCTTCTAAAAACCAAAAATTATTTCAAAATGAATGAATTGACAACATATTTTTTAAAATAGAATGTGAGAGAAACATTTTAAAAATAAATATATCTTTAAAATATATCTTCGACAAAGGAGGCAAGAATATACAATGGAGTAAAGACAATCTCTTTAACAAGTGGTGCTGGGAAAACTGGTCAATCACTTGCAGAAGAATGAAACTAGATCACTTTCTAACACCACACACAAAAATAAACTCAAAATGGATTAAAGATCTAAATGTAAGACCAGAAACTATAAAACTACTAGAGGA
>SJYT01032656.1:0-15321 GCA_006410635.1 Cephalophus harveyi
TACTTTGCCAACTAAGGTCCATCTAGTCAAGGCTATGGTTTTTCCAGTGGTCATGTATGGATGTGAGAGTTGGACTGTGAAGAAGGCTGAGCACCGAAGAATTGATGCTTTTGAACTGTGGTGTTGGAGAAGACTCTTGAGAGTCCCTTGGACTGCAAGGAGATCCAACCAGTCCATTCTGAAGGAGATCAGCCCTGGGATTTCTTTGGAAGAAATGATGCTAAAGCTGAAACTCCAGTACTTTGGCCACCTCATGTGAAGAGTTGACTCATTGGAAAAGACTTTGATGTTGGGAGGGATTGGGGGCAGGAGGAGAAGGGGACGACCGAGGATGAGATGGCTGGATGGCATCACTGACTTGATGGACATGAGTCGAATCTGAGTGAACTCTGGGAGTTGGTGATGGACAGGGAGGCCTGGCGTGCTGCCATTCATGGGGTCGCAGAGTGTCAGACACGACTGAGCAACTGAACTGAACTGAACTGATTACCACAATTACCCCTACCACAGTTTGACTCAGGCCAAAAACAGGGAGAGAACACAGCCCTGCCCATCAACAGAGAGTTGGATTAAAGATTTACTGAGCATGGCTCTGCCCATCAGAGTAAGAACTAGTTTCCCCCACAGTCAGTCTCTCTCATCAGGAAGCTTCCAAAAGCTTCTTATCCTTATCCATCAGAGAGCAGACAGAATGAAAACCACAATCACAGAGAACTAACCAAACTGGTCTTGTCTAACTCAATGAAACTATGAGCAATGCCATGTAGGGTCACCCAAGATGGACGGGTCATGGTAGAGAGTTCTGACAAAATGTAGTCCACTGGAGAAGGGAATGGCTTTAAACCACTTCAGTATTCTTTCCTTGAGGACCTCATGAACAGTAATGAGAAAACTTATATCAGCACAAAAAATATATGTATACCTATGGCTGATTCATGTTGAGGTTTGACAAAAAAACAGCAAAATTGTGTAAAGCAATTATTCTTCATTAAAAAAAATAAAACAAATACTAAAACAAAAACAACTTAATGTATGTAAATAGTCACAGGCCAAACTACGGTAGGGGTAATTGTGGTAATGGCGACCTCCTTCCAAAGGACTTGTACACACACTGTTGTATTCAGGGCCTCTGATCCCACAGCAGGCCAGTGTCGACCCATGGCCCTGCCAGAGACTCCTGGACACTCACAGGCAAGTACGGCTCAGTCTCTTTTGGGGATGCTGCCCCTATTTCCTGGCTCCTGGTGCTCACAAGGTTTTGTTTGTGCCTTCTGAGAATTTGCTGGAGGAAGTCCTGTGGAAGTTCCATAATCAAATTAAAGAATCGGGCAGTAAATAGCCCAAACCTGGAAGCAAATGTCCCTCAATGTATAAAGCAAATGTTAGAGCTTTATACATTTACACCATGGAATATTATTCAGCAGTGGAAAGAAATGAGCTTTAGATACACTCAACACTTGGCTGGATCACAACAGAATTAATACTGAGTGAAAATAAGCAAGTATCAAAAGGCTATTGGTTACATACTATATGATTTGATTTATATAACACTTTCAAAATGACAAAATTAAGAGATGGAAAACAAAATAATAACTGTCAGAGATTAGTAATGGGGAAAGGGATCTTTGCAGAGGTGGAACAATTGTGTGTGTGTCTGTGTGTGTCTGTGTGTTTTCGGTAGGCTTCATGACTTGCAGCATCTTTCCCTATCAGGTTTTGAACCTGGTCCCCAGAAGTGAAAGCTCTGAGTCCTGACCACTGGACCACCACAGAATTTCCAACAATTCTGTCTCTTGATTGTAGTGATGTTTACACAAATCATCACATGTGATAAAACTGTATAGAACTACACACACAAACACGCATGCACATAGACTCATTCACATACACACACAAGTGAATGTGAAACTGGCAAAACTGAAAAAAGTTCTCTAAAAAACACCAATGTCAGTTTTCAGGTTTTAACATTGTACTATACTTCTGTAATATGTTTTCATTGGGGAAAACTAGGGAAAGGCTACACAGGATCTTTGTGTACTATGTATGCTGTTTCTTGTGAACCTGTAAAATAAAAACTTAAAAGAAAAAACAAATCAACAGGACTCATTGGTCATCTGTCCCTTAATTTCCCCAAACATGTACCTCCTTTGAATACCCAACATTGGCATATGGCCATCTGGTCCAGACACCCAGGAAAGAAGCTGACTTCAGTCTCTCTCCTCCCGCATCCAGTTAGGTACCACTTCCTAGCTCAGTTATCCCTGGTAAAAATCTCAGGAGCAGATTTCCCCCTCTCTTACCACTGCCAATCTCCAGAGCCATCTGACCACATCCATCCCTGTCAGTCTCAGCCTCACCCAAATCCAATTTCAACTCTTCTGTGGGTCAACTTCACCAACACAGAATTCCTCACCCCAAATGTTATAATGTTTCTCACATCTGTGCCTTTCAGCAAATTTTATCCCACCTGCCCAGCATCTGCCTCCAATGTGGGAGACCTGGGTTTGATCCCTGGGTCGGGAAGATCCCCTGGGGAAGGAAACAGCAATCCACTCCAGTATTCTTGCCTGGAGAATCCCATGGACAGAGAAGCCTAGTAGTTTATAGTCCATGGGGTCGCAAAGAGTCAGACACGACTGAGCGACTTCACCTTCACCTTGCTGGGAAAGTCCACATAACCTCTCTCAAGCTTATAAGAACTTTTACAAATGGTTTCGAATCTTGCCTCATAATGAAGAGTACTCCAGGTCCCCCACGACCAAGTAATTTTCACCTCTTCAGCAACTACCCTGTTCTTCTCACATAATTATATCCTAGCACTTGTCACCTTAACCTGTAATTATTTAGTACTGGAGAAGGAAATGGCAACCCACTCCAGTATTCTTGCCTGGGAAATCCCATGGACAGAGGAGCCTGGCGGGCTGCAGTTCATGGGGTCGCAAAGAGCTGGACACGGCGGAACACATGTGCATGCATGCAAGCTACATTATCAAAATCCCTGCTATCCAACGTTTTCAATCCCCTTCAGCATCTCTGGGCTGCCCAGAAGATGAATAACATGTTGATTTCCTCTGGAGAAATCTGAACCTTCTAACAGCCTATGTGTGATTGGTTCTCCCGTTACTATCAGTCTGGTGGGGGCACCAAATACTACAAACTGACCTAAGCCGACTTAGTTGGTCAGAATGGTGAGGACCTTTGAGTAAACACAGATAGGCTCTGAGACTAAGAACTTTGCTTTCATCGGTCCTACCTCCTGGCCACTGCTTGCAGGCGGGCCTCCGTCTTCCCTGCCTTCCGAGGGAGACAGGTATTCCAAGCGGAGCCCCTGAAATCATGATGAAAAGGAAGTTGAAAGAAGTTAGCAAATTCTCTTCCATAAGATCAAGGTTTGACCTCTTATCAGGTTGTCTCCTACCCTGGGGCAGCACGCTACCTAGTTCTTGTATGTGTTCGAGGTTGGATAGTGGAGAGAAACTGACAAGGAAAATGACATGCAGGGGAGATATTTGTAAAAAAGAAAAAAAACGGTCCCCTTACACTAGCAAGATGAGATGATGCACCCGGAATGGCTCAGATCTGTGGTGAAACCTGCAAGTGGTCTAGAACTCAGGGAGGTAGAAGCTCAACCCTGGAAACGTTGTGGCAACCCTGATCACACAGGTAATGACTTTTAACAAAATTTGCAATTTTGTTTATAACTTACAACAGTCAATATTAGTAACAGTGTAAGCTGTTCGGTTACATGATTTCTGTGGATAGATGTACATGGATAGGTATTAGAGGGCTTATGCAACATGCGTATAAAGCATTTTGTGTGCTAAAGAAAGTTCCACGTCAATTGAGTTTAGGACAAGTCGGGGTCAACATCAAACAAGCGTACCGGGGATTCTGATATGCTCATATTCAATGGAAATCCTCAGTGGCAACAGGAGAGGAAAATACAGAAAGGAAGCACTTTCCAAAAAATACTTCACCAGAGAAGCTATGTGGGCTGTTACAGTTTGTTCTGTTTCTGTGAGGTGAAACACACTTTGGGCAGAGCTGATTTTAGGTATGAATAGTAGATATTATGCAGAGTACATCATGAGAAACGCTGGGCTGGAAGAAGCACAAGCTGGAATCAAGATTGCCGGGAGAAATATCAATAACCTCAGATATGCAGATGACACCACCCTTACGGCAGAAAGTGAAGAGGAACTAAAGAGCCTCTTGATGAACGTGAAAGAGGAGAGTGAAAAAGTTGGCTTAAAGCTCAACATTCAGAAAACGAAGATCATGGCATCTGGTCCCATCACTTCATGGGAAATAGANAAAGTGAAGAGGAACTAAAAAGCCTCTTGATGAAAGTGAAAGAGGAGAGTGAAAAAGTTGGCTTAAAGCTCAACATTCAGAAAACGAAGATCATGGCATCTGGTCCCATCACTTCATGGGAAATAGATGGGGAAACAGTAGAAACAATGTCAGACTTTATTTTTGGGGGCTCCAAAATCACTGCAGATGGTGACTGCAGCATGAAATTAAAAGACGCTTACCCCTTGGAAGGAAAGTTATGACTGACCTAGATGGCATATTAAAAAGCAGAGACATTACTTTGCTAACAAAAGTCAGTCTAGTCAAGGCTGTGGTTTTTCCAGTGGTTATCTATGGATTTGAGAGTTGGACTATGAAGAAAGCTGAGTGCCAAATAACTTATTCTTTTGAACTGTGGTGTTGGAAAAGACTTTTGAGAGTCCTTTGGGCTGCAAGGAGATCCAAGCAGTCCATTCTGAAGGAGATCAGTCCTGGGTGTTCTTTGGAAGGACTGATGCAAAAGTTGAAACTCCAATATTTTGGCCACCTCATGTGAAGAGTTGACTCGTTGGAGAAGACTCTGATGCTGGGAGGAATTGGGGGCAGGAGGAGAAGGGGACGACAGAGGATGAGATGGCTGGATGGCATCACTGACTCAATGGACGTTAGTTTGAGTGAACTCTGGGTGTTGGTGATGGACAGGGAAGCCTGGCGTGCTGCAATTCATGGGGTCGCAAAGAGTCAGACACGACTGAGCGACTGAACTCAACTGAAAGCCCTTAGCAGGTACCTGCCACCATCAGTACTTGACACCACTGAAATACCTCTGCCTTATTCACAAGAAAAACCAGATGGTCTTCCACATAATCTATTACTTTCCTGTATCATCAGCAGAATGGTGGTGGTGTTGGAGTAGCCACTAAGTCATGTCTGAGTCTTGCAACCCCATGCACTATAGCCTGCCAGGTTCCTCTGTCCATGGAGTTTCTCAGGCAAGAATACTGGAGTGGGTTGCCATTTTCTTCTCCAGGGGATATTCCTAATGCAAGATTTAACCCGAGTCTCCTGTATTGCAGGTAGATTCCTTACAAACTGAGCCACCAAGAAAGTTTAAAGGGATTTAAAGAAGGTATAGTGACCATTTCCCTTGTGGCTCAGACGGTAAAGCGTCTGCCTGCCGTGCGGGAGACCCGGGTTCGATCCCTGGGTCGGGAAGTTCCCCTGGAGAAGGAAATAGCAACCCACTCCAGTATTCTAGCCTGGAAAATCCCATAGACAGAGGAGCCATGTAGGCTACAGTTCATGGGGTCACAAAGACTGAGCCTCTTCACTTCACTTCACATAGTGACCATTCGTGGCACACAGTTGGAAGCATTCATCTTACCTGCTAGCACCATTCCTCTAATGTCTGCCTACCACCATAGACAATTACTGGGGAAGGTTCAGTACATGTATGTCAGGAAAGACTGTCTGTCCAGGAGAGTTGAATATGCCCAGCAAAACATTAGTTGTTGTAATCATGGGTGACAAGGAGGGGAGGGGAGGATGATGCATCCCTCAAGAAGAATGCTAAAAACACCAAACGCTATTCCTGTTCATGAATAATTACCAAAGGACTTTGTTTTGGTAGAAGCTAAAGCCCTTAGCAAAATTCTCCAAGCCAGGCTTCAGCAATATGTGAACCATGCACTTCCAAGTGTTCAAGCTTGTTTTAGAAAAGGAAGAGGAACCAGAGATCAAATTGCCAACATTCACTGGTTCATTGAAAAAGCAAGAGAGTTCCAGAAAAACATCTACTTCTGCTATATTGACTATGCCAAAGCCTTTGACTGTGTGGATCACAATAAACTGTGGAAAATTCTGAGAGAGATGGGAATACAAGACCACCTGACCTGTTTCTTGAGAAACCTATATGCAGGTCAGGAAGCAAAAGTTAGAACTGGACATGGAACAACAGAGTTGTTCCAAATAGGAAAAAGAGTACATCAAGGCTGTATATTGTCACCCTGCTTATTTAACTTGTATGCAGAGTACATCATGAGAAACGCTTGGCTGGAAGAAGCATATGCTAGAATCAAGGTTGCCAGGAAAAATATCAATAACCTCAGATATGCAGATGACATCAGCCTTATGGCAGAAAGTGAAGAGGAGCTAAAAACCCTCTTGATGAAAGTGAAAGAGGAGAGTGAATAAGTTGGCTTAAAGCTAAACATTCAGAAAATGAAGATCATGGCATCTGGTCCCATCACTTCATGGGAAATAGATGGGGAAACAGTAGAAACAGTGTCAGACTTTATTTTGGGGGGCTCCAAAATCACTGCAGATGGTGACTGCAGCATGAAATTAAAAGACGCTTACTCCTTGGAAGGAAAGTTATGACTGACCTAGATAGCATATTAAAAAGCAGAGACATTACTTTGCTAACGAAGGTCAGTCTAGTCAAAGCTGTGGTTTTTCCAGTGGTTATCTATGGATTTGAGAGTTGGACTATGAAGAAAGCTGAGTGCCAAATAACTGATTCTTTTGAACTGTGGTGTTGGAGAAGACTTTTGAGAGTCCCTTAGACTGCAAGGAGATTCAACCAGTCCATTCTGAAGGAGATCAGTCCTGGGTGTTCTTTGGAAGGACTGATGTGAAAGTTGAAACTCCAATATTTTGGCCACCTCATGTGAAGAGCTGACTCGTTGGAGAAGACTCTGATGCTGGGAGGGATTGGGGGCAGGAGGAGAAAGGGACGACAGAGGATGAGATGTATTGGTTTTTAGATTCCACATATAAGTGAAGAATTTGAGGACAGCAGTACTAGCAGATCTTTTTTCTTCTCTCTTTTGAAAAATCTTGGGTATTTTTTAACCAGGTGAGTATATATTAAAAGACAGCCCTGTGATTTATAAACAGGTCTGTGATTGGAGTACAATTTTTCAGGGAAGTGTGAACACTGGAAAGGCACAACACAGCAATCCTTCCTCCATTCTGGCCTTTTAGGCAATGTCTGTGCTCCCAGCTCTAGACGGGTGCCACACATCCCCTCCACAAACCGACTGCCTTCACCATCTATTCCTTGTTTTAAGGGGATGGGACTTAGACTGTGCTATGATATATTTTGTGTTAAATTATTATCTCATTGAGTGTTATCCCATTGGAATACTTTCGTGATTATTAAAAATTTATACATATTTTACCCCCCCCCAAATTATATCCTCTTTGCAGGGGATGGAGGGCAGAAACAGGCATTCAGGATATTTTCTAGAAGAATTCTATAGACAAAGCATAGATTGGAACATAAAACGTGTAAGTATATTTTTCAGAGCATTACTATTGTTGTTGTTCAGTCGCCAATCATGTCTCTTTGGGAGACCATGGACTGCAGCACGTCAGGCGTCCCTTTCTTTGCTATCTCTGAGTTTGCTCAAACTCACGTCCATTGAACTGGTGATGCCATCTTACCATCTCATCCTCTGCCACTCCCTTCTCCTCTTGCCCTCAATTTCTTCCAGCATCAGAGTTTTTTCCAATGAGTCAAGTGTTCACATCCAGTGGTCAAAGTGTTGGAGCTTCAGCTTCAGCAACAGTCCTTCCAATGAATATTTAGGGTTGACTTCCTTTAGGATCAACTAGATTGATCTCCTTGCTTTTCAAGGGACTCTCAACAGTCTTCTCCAGCACCACAATTGAAAAGCATCAATTTTTCAGTGCTCAGCCTTCTTTACAGCCCTACTCTCATATCTGTACATGATTACTGGAAAAAAGAATATTTAGGGTTGACTTCCTTTAGGATCAACTAGATTGATCTCCTTGCTTTTCAAGGGACTCTCAACAGTCTTCTCCAGCACCACAATTGAAAAGCATCAATTTTTCAGTGCTCAGCCTTCTTTACAGCCCTACTCTCATATCTGTACATGATTACTGGAAAAACCATAACTTTGACTAGATGGACCATTATCAGCAAGTCATGTCTCTGCTTTTTAATATGCTGTCTAGGATTGTCAAAGTATATGCTTACTATTTCTATATATATTATTTTAAACATTTACTTAAATATCCAATACTATATTTTAACATGCACAATATACAGAGCTTTCCAAAAATGCAATTATCAGTCACATCTAAGGAAAACCTTACCTCAACTTCACCAAGTGTTCACCATTTTGGAAAATCTTATAAATGTGCGTAGGTTTTTATCTATTAATTTCTTCTCAGAATGGTAAAGGAAATGTGGACAAAGAATGCTGATGAGATTTCAGTTAACCAAGGATGTTGCTGCCTTCAGCCACTACAGCCACCTCCTTCATTTAATTAAATATCCAATACTATATTTTAACATGCACAATATACAGAGCTTTCCAAAAATGGAATTATCAGTCACATTTAAAGAAAACCTTACCTCAACTTCACCAAGTGTTCACCATTTTGGAAAATCTTATAAATGTACGTAGGTTTTTATCTATTAATTTCTTCTCAGAATGGTAAAGGAAATGTGGACAAAGAATGCTGATGCAATTTCAGTTAAGCAAGGATGTTGCTGCCTTCAGCCACTACAGCCACCTCCTCTGTGAGCCCTGAGAGGATATGGGAGGGAGTAAAGCAGGACACTGGCCCTAAGTAGTTAAGGTGCACATCAAAGTAATGTTTCAGTGAACCCAGACTCTTGCATCTTCCTATACACAGAAAAGCACTGAGGTCATTTACTTGAGATGTCTGTTTTTGTGATTAGAAGTCACCTTTTGATGTTCAACTACATGTTTTTGTTTTTCCCCTTTTATATATCTTACCTCTTTGGGACAGTCACTCAGAGCTCTCTTAGAGGCTGTATCCCAGGCTTACATCCTCAGAATGTCTGCCAAGTAAATCATAGTTCTCAACTTACCGACTGTACATATTTTTCAGCCAAAAATAACAATGTTCAACTACATGTTTTTGTTTTTCCCCTTTTATATATCTTACCTCTTTGGGACAGTCACTCAGAGCTCTCTTAGAGGCTGTATCCCAGGCTTACATCCTCAGAATGTCTGCCAAGTAAATCATAGTTCTCAACTTACCGACTGTACATATTTTTCAGCCAAAAATAACATATTTCTTAGGAAAAGGAGGCACTGAATGGATAGGATTGAGAATTATCAGTCTGGTGTAAGGATTATCCATCGGGATGACTCATCCTTCTGCAGGAAGCTCACTCAATAAAGAGACTCCAAGTGGTAACACTGGAGCTTCAAAAACAAATGTTGCAACATGGAATGATGCAGTCAACGTCCAGGGATTAATTCTTGAGGGTGCCTGGTGATTTAAAATGAGAAAGGGCAGGAGGGGAAAAGGGGAAGGTCCAGAGCAGAAGGAAGCTCCATAGAGCCATGAGTACAGTCTCTCTTCAGGCCCCTTGGGGATGCACAAGGACGCCAGTGATTGTGATGCACTGGAGAAACACAGCAGGTCAACCCAGGCAGCTCTCAGCTGTGCTTTATGTGGGGGACGTAGTGCCAGAGACCTGACTTCCTGTCATGATTATGAGAAAGTGAGAGTCTTTATTTCATTTGTCAAAGTAAAAACTGATCCTCAGATTACCTTTGGGGAACATCTGATTACAGTTCCTCTTTCTCCTTAAAATATTTGTCATCACTTAAGTAATTATCAAAAGCTGGATGCTTTTAAAAACATTCTATTTAAGAAAACATGTCAAACCTAGTGCTATGTTTACTATAAGTAAGCGCATTTATTTGGTAAATATTTCTTTGGGATGCTTAGTGGGTTCCCAGTGGGAATATGTTACTAAGGAAAAGAAGCAGGCATGGAACTTGCATGATGTTGGAGGAGATGACAGTAAATGCTGAGGCTGTGTGTGAAACATCCGGGCTAAGTGCTCTAAGGGTGAGGTTGCTCTGAGTTTAAAATAGGAGGATCTTTGACCTGGAAGAATGAATGAGGAGGAAGGAGGGGATGAGAAATGCTTCCGAGGAGGAGATGGTGAGCAGAAGCTTCCATCTGAGAGCAGCTTGTCAATGGAGTTCTAGGGGTGGACAAGGAGGTTCTGGGAAGCAGACACCAAGTGGCTGGAGGGCAGACAGCTGGGAGAGCTGTTCTCCAACGTGCCTACCCTTGGATTTCACCAATCAAATTAGAATCTCAAGTTAAAATGAGGTTAAAAAGTATGTGAATATTCCCATGTCATTCATTTTCAGTGAAGCCGAATTATCATTCTAACTTTCATTTTACAGGAATTCCCTGGAAGCCATTTATCTAAAAGAAGCACAGTTATCAAAACCTCAGTCGCCACCTTCATTGCGTGGCAGGTGATGTCATGTCTCAGATGGAGTAGAGAGAAAGGTAATGTCTGGAATTTACTAAGTCCACAGCATCGATATGTTAAGTGATCTGAGATCAACAGGCTTTCTGTTTTAATTCTGACATTCTCCTTAATCACGTTCATACTTGAAAATGAGGAACACGGATTCCAGGAACCAACCCAAAAAGCAAAGAAATGCAAGAGTATAGTTTTCAAGAAGCTCTGTGGGGAATTTAATTTCCTTGGGCTCCGATATCACTGCAGGTGGTAGCTGCAGTCATGAGATTAAAAAAGCGTTTGCTCCTTGGAGGGAAGGCTATGATGGACCTAGATGGCATATTAGGAAGCAGAGACTACTTTGTCAACAAAGATCTGTCTAGTCAAAGCTATAGCTTCGTATGGATGTGAGAGTTGGACCAGAAAGAAGGCTGAGCACTGAAGAATTGATGCTTTTGAACTGTGGTGTTAGAGAAGACTCTTGAGAGTCCCTTGGACTGCAAGGAGATCAAACCAGTCAATCTTAAAGGAAATCAATCCTGAATATTCATTGGAAGGACTAATGCTGAAGCTCCAATATTTTGGCCACTTGTTGTGAAGAATTGACTCATTAGATAAGACCCTGATGCTGGGAAAGTTTGAAGGCAGGAGTAGAAGGGGATGACAGAGGTTGGATGGCATCACTGACTCCATGGACATGAATTTGAGCAAGCTTTGGAAGATGGTAAAGGATAGGAAAGCCTGGTATGCTGCAGTACATGGTGTCACAAAGAGTTGGATAGGACTGAGCGATTTAACAACAACTATGGAGAACATTAGTAATCCTATTACATTTATTTGAAGAAACTAGTGATTAAATGTTTCATAAAGTGTAAATCCAGTAAAGACCTCTAGGAAGTGATGGCAACGATGGTCAATCTAGTTCATTTTTACTGAGGTCCCACAGTGCACACCTTTGAGGATGCTCTGTCCTCTGCTGTATGCTGGCTTCTTTTCCATACTGAGGTTTACAATCTGTCAACCAGGACACTAAGTAAAGATCACTCCAACTATGAAGCCTGCCTGTGAAATCCAATCTTGAAAAGTGTAAATTTAAACCTCTAATTCTTTCTACTTTCCCTGCTTTTTTCCCCTCCTTCTAATTTGATTAGTTGTTTAATTACAAAGGGATCTGGATTTTTTTTCCCTTTTCCTTTTAATATCTTTTCTTGGACTAAAATTCTGTTAGGACTTACTTCCAAGGTTTGCTTTTGTCTTACTATTTAAGATTATTTCTGTATCTTGAGTATGAAATAAAGAAAACTGAACCATTCTCTCAAAAAAATATACAAGGACATTTTACAGGCACATTTCTGATTTTATGTTAAATATTTCATTCACTAAAAAAAAAAAAAAAAAGATTCTACCTCAACTTCTCTTCCATCCTCCCAACCTCTGTCCACCACTTCTCACTGGGCCATATGAAGAGTATGTACTAAGAATTAGAATCAATAGATATATTGAAGAAGAAGTGAAGTGAAGTCGCTCAGTTGTGTCTGACTCTTTGTGACCCCATGGACTGTAACCCACCAGGTTCCTCCGTCCATGGGATTCTCCAGGCAAGAATACTGGAGTGGGTTGCCATTTCCTTCTCCAGGGGAATCTTCCTGACCTAAGGATTGAACCCAGATCTCCCACATTGCCAGCAGACGCTTTAACCTCTGAGCCACCAGGGAAGCCTCAATATATATATTGAACCATCCATAAATACTGCATAGTTTATGAAGAGATATTACTCTCAAACTCAATGGCAGTCAATAACCCAAAGTTAACTGTAAAGATTCTTGCTTTTAAAAAAGTCAATAGGATATACAGTATTTAGAATCTCTGGATTTGCTAGGATTTAATTCCTCAGGAAACAGGTATTGGGCCCTAAAGCCTGTGGCTTTTGAAATTGTGTCATATTTAGATCTGGACAGAACGTTTCCTGCCAAACATATGCCATCAGGGGAAAACAAAGATTACATTCTCAACAAGGCTGCATAACAAGAGCATCCATCTGTTCCAGAGAGGTCATACACAGCTGCTGCAAAACATTCCAATGATCTGGAAGCATCTGGCAAAATGCAAACATGGATGATGGTCAGATGGCATCACCAGTTCAATGGACGTGAGTTTGAGCAAACTCAGAGACAGCGAAGGAAAGGGAAGCCTGACATGCTGCAGTGCATGGTCTCCCAAAGAGACACGACTTGGCGACTGAACAATAGTAATGCTCTGAAAAATAATTTATACTTACACGTTTTATGCTCCAATTTATGCTTTGTCTATAGAATGCTGCTAGAAAATATCCTGGATGCCTATTTCTGCGCTCCATCCCCCACAAAGAGGATACACTTTGGGGGGGTTAAAATATGTATAAATTTTTAATAATCACGAAAGTATTCCAATGGGATAACACTCAATGAGATAATAATTTAACATAAAATATATCATAGTGCAGTCTAAGTCCCATCCCCTTAAAACAAGGAATAGATGGTGAAGGCAGTCGGTTTGTGGAAGGGATGTGTGGCACCTGTCTAGAGCTGGGAGCACAGACATTGCCTAAAAGGCCAGAATGGAGGGAGGGTTGCTGTGTTGTGCCTTTCCAGTGTTCACACTTCCCTGAGAAATTCTACTCCAATCACAGGCCTGTTTATAAATCACAGGGCTGTCTTTTAATATGTACTCACCTGGTTAAAAAATACCCAAGATTTCTCAAAAGAGAGATGTATAAATTTTTAATAATCATGAAAGTATTCCAATGGGATAACACTCAATGAGATAATAATTTAACACAAAATATATCATATCGCACTCTAAGTCCCATCCCCTTAAAACAAGGAATAGATGGTGAAGGCAGTCAGTTTGTGGAGAGGATGTGAGGCACCCATCTAGAGCTGGGCGCACAGACATTGCCTAAACGGCCAGAATGGAGGGAGGGTTGCTGTGTTGTGCCTTTCCAGTGTTCACACTTCCCTGAGAAATTCTACTCCAATCACAGACCTGTTTATAAATCACAGGGCTGTCTTTTAATATGTACTCACCTGGTTAAAAAATACCCGAGATTTCTCAAAAGAGAGAAGAAAAAAGATCTGCTAGTACTGCTGTCCTCAAATTCTTCACTTATATGTGGAATCTAAAAACCAATACAAATGAACTTATTTACAAAACAAATAGACTTACAGACCTAAAAAACAAACTTATGGTTATCAAAAGGGAAAGGGGGAGAGGCAAATTAGGAGTTTGGGATTAACATGTACACACTACTATATATGGGAAAATCCCATGGACAGAGGAACCTGGTAGGTTACAGTCTGTGGGGTCGCAAAGAGTCAGACCCAACTGAGCGACTTTGCTTTCTTTTCACTACTATATATAAAATAGATTATCTTCAAGGACCTACTGAACAGCACAGGGAACTCCTCTCAGTATTCTGTNCTACTATATATGGGAAAATCCCATGGACAGAGGAACCTGGTAGGTTACAGTCTGTGGGGTCGCAAAGAGTCAGACCCAACTGAGCGACTTTGCTTTCTTTTCACTACTATATATAAAATAGATTATCTTCAAGGACCTACTGAACAGCACAGGGAACTCCTCTCAGTATTCTGTAATAACCTATATGGGAAAAGAATCTGAAAAAGAATAGTTATATATACATGTGTGTAACTAAATCACTTTGCTGTACACCTGAAACTAACACAACATTATAAATCAACTATATTTCAAAAACTAACCCTAGGGAGTATCAAATAGCAAGAACTTCCACAGAGGAAACTACTTGAATACAAGACTGACCAACACCCAACCACCAGTAGAACCCTGTGCAGGATGCCTCATCCAAACAAGAAACAAAACAAAAATACAAACCTAGTCATCAGCAGAGAAGATTACCACCTCACTCAGCCTTGCCCACCAGAGGCAAAAAACAACTCAGCCCTAATCTCACCCTATACAAAGCTTACACAAACCACTAGATCAAATTTAGGAGGGCAGAAACCAAAAGTAAGAAATAATTCAACCCTGAAGTCTGGAAAAAGGAGACCTCAAACACAAAAAGTTAAAAGCAAACAAACAAAAATGAAAAGGCAGAGAAATACTGCACAAACGAAGGAACAAACTAGAAACACAAGTGCAAATAAATGAAGAGGAAATAGGAAAACTCCCTGAAAAGGAATTCAGAATAATGATAGTAAAGATGATTGAAAACCTTGAAATCAAAATGAAGAAAATGCAAGACTCAGTTAACAGAGACCTAGAAGAATAAGAGAATAAACCTACAGAGACAAACGACAGAATTACTGAAATTAAAAATACTCTAGAAATAATCAGTAGCAGAGTATCTGAAGCAGAAGAACAAATCAGTGAGCTGGAAGATAAAATGGTGGAAATAACTTCTGAAGAGCAGAATAAAGTAAACAGACTGAAAAGAACTGAGGATAGTCTCAGAGACCTCTGGGACAACATCAAATGCACCAGAATTCCAATTATAGTGGTCCCCAAGAAGAATAGAAAAAGAAAGGGCATGAGAAATTTTTTGAAGAGAATATAGCTGAAAATTTCCCCAACATGGAAAAGGAAATAGTCAATCCAGTCCAAGAGGTGCAAAGAGTACCATAGGATAAACCCAAGGAGAAACATGCCAAGACACATAATAATCAAACTAACAAAGACTAAATACAAAGAAAGAATATGAAAAGCAGCAAGGAAGAAGTAACAGGGATCATACAAGG